>CM035235.1:45839997-46147038 GCA_020226215.1 Sindora glabra | reverse complement strand
AATATTGAATGAAATAATTACATTATATATTTTTGTCTTCTACTGTTAGCGTTAATGTTAATTCCTACTGTTGGACTTTCATTTATTTCATGTGACAACTGTGAATGCACTCTATTCTTTAATTGCTTTTTAAAGATATTGTTAATAAATGTCAGTTTTCATGATTAGACGTTTGACTACCCTCACAGGAAGGGACGGGATTGATATTTACGTTATCAAATTTAATAGATGATTATAATAAATATAATGGGTTATCCAAATACACTTTATTCAAGCTAAATTTAAATAAGACCTTACAGCCCACTTGGTTAGAGCGTTACTCTTTCAAATCAGAAATCTTGAGTTCCAACCTTCCATTTTTACGATATATTTTTTTTAACAAAATTAAAAAGCATGATAAGCTAGATATGTTATGTATAATTTTAAATTTAAATTTCCTCCTATATCTTAAATAATACATGTTCATCGTATCAGACTCAATATTTTTTTTAATATTAGCTCTTAGGGTTCAACAAAATGTTGCAATATTAAAGAGTTGGCACCAGAAATTGAAGAAAACATAACTAGTACAACTCGCAATATGAAAAACAGTGTTATAAATGTTCATATCATAGCAAACTCATGATTTATGGTTGATACCGTAGATTTTGATCATATAAATATTATTACAGAATCATATAAAGTTAATTTTCTTTGATATTATTCCTATTTTTTTTTTATCTTTGATTTGAAATAAACATACAATGATTAGAGAAGTTCATAAATTTACAGGTCATGTTGATCACGTTCTAAGAATTCAGAGGGTGATAATATATCTTCTCAATGCCACCATGTATTAAATGAATGTTTTGATAGGGGGCAATTGTATCATATTAACCGCTGATATTGGAGCTACTAATATAGTAATGAAAAGGTTGACATGATTAAAAGTAATTGCCATCTCACTTAACATTATATTGCCGATGACATGAAATGACACATATATTAAAAAAAAAAAGCCATTACTATAAAAAGAAAAGATATATAATTTCGTTATAGAAAAATGTAAATAAAACTAACACTCTTTCTTCTTTTGGTAATATAACGCATCTTAGGACTTATCTTTTTGCTTTCAATTTAGAAGGCAAAAAAAACAAAAAAAATTAGTTCTATATCTGAAAAACTGCATCTTGCGGCGGATCCAGGAGGGCAGAGGGGTCCGGCCCCCAAGATTTTATTCTTTTTATATAAGTATATTATTATATCTTCCGACCTCTCTTAAAATTTTAAAACATTAACAGTCATAATAAAAAAAATATGTACTTATGTAATAAAACTAATTTTTATAAAAAATATATTTATAAATACAAGGGGTAACATTATAATTCTTCTATAATTAATTATAAATACTTTATTTTATTTTTTTGGTCATTCTCTCTTCTTACTAAATACAAACTTTTTTTTATTGTTTTATGTCTTAAAAATACTAAGCATATATTCAATTCAAACAAAATGTTTATCTGACTTGTAAAATATTTTTCTAACTTATGTCTAACTCTCATTTTATTTTTTATAAAAATATTATGTGTACTAAAATTGACATACACTTATTTACATTATATATATAATATGATATAATTGCATTAAAATTATTTACAATCCATTTTAATTTTTTCATCAAAATTTTATAGTCCTTTATAAGCATCTAAAAAAAAGTGCCTACACATGTAAACTTCATTACTTTAATTATATGTTTACAAGTTTTATAGATTTTTGTTGTAATTTTCCAAATAAAAATTTGAATGACTTGTGTGTTACAATTTTATAAGAATAATTTTATATTTTTATTTATGTTATATATATAATATAATTGCACTAGTGCCACTCACATACTATGGGTTTTGATTTTATTATCTAAATTTTTGACAATAAAATTTGATGCATGTCTAAAAAATATGCATTGAAACGGAAGTTATTGATTTAATTATTTTTTAAAAATTTATATATTTTTATTATATTTTTTTATAAATGGCTAGATAATTTATGTGTTACAATATTTATAAATAAACTTCTATATTTTTATTTAATATTTCATAATTTTTTATACTCAATTTGTAAAAAATTACAATATATCAAACCAAAATTATCAACAAAATTATAATTTTTTAAATAATTATAAATTTTTAGTATAAATCAAAATAAAATTTCATCTTGTTACTATTAGCCCCTCCAAACTAGGATTCTTGGTTTCACCACTATACATATAGAAGCTTTTGAAAGTCATGGTTTGTTTGGATGGAGAGAAATAAAGTAAGGGAGAAGAAAGGAAAGATTATGAAAGGATTTACATCATTTGTAGTTTATTTGTTGGTTGTTTCTTAAGAACCAACATTTAGAATTATAATAGTTAAACCACAAGGTGCAAGATAAAAATAAAAAGAGCAAGTCATGATACTATTTGCAAATTTTTGTCATGAAACCAAAAGTAATTCCCTCTCTAATGAGGTGTGCTTTCCTTGTAACCTTAAGATGATTCTCTTTAATTTGGCACTAGTGATCACTGATTCTTTTGCAGGACTAAAGCTTGGTTAGGATGTGATTAATATATGATGTTTATCACTCACTAGAAAAGTACAAAATATAAAGAATTTGTTTAACATTTTTTACTTGTTCTTGCAATTTAATTTCTAGTTTCATAATCAACCACATTTTGTTACATTTCACTTTGACGCAATTTCCATAGACTATAAGTTTGTACAGTTAAGAAACTTGATTTCTTAAATGAAATTTTTATGAATATTGCTTATATTTGTAGGCATTGGATTCAAGAGTACTTTTATAGCAAGTATTAATCTCCTATATTGAGCAATCGATACTAGCATCAAAAAACTTATCTTTGATTAAGATAAGCCTTCACTATTTTCAAAGTTTTTTTTAAACTTTAAACACATTTTAATTACAATGGAGATGTTAGTCTTGTAAAGAGTAGGAAATATAAGGAAGAGGGATATCTATGACAAATTAGGGAGTAATCATTTTTACCATGAAAAATTTTCTATCTATAATTATTGCAACACTTAAATTTTTTTTATACTTACTTTGTTCCTTTGCATTTTGAAAATGCTCTGGATGTAAGCCAGTCAATAATACAAATCATTAGATATTCCTTAATATCACATATCAAAATTGTATTATAATGTTGGATTATTATGTTTTTAGTGGTTTTGGATGTATTTTAGGTTAGAATAGTGTAATAGAAATTGATTTGAGATGCCATATAGGATAAGGTAGGTTTAGAAAAAAAGGTTGTCTTATTTTTTTATGGATAAGAGTAACAGAACATTAGTTATATGAATCATTAACATGGTATATAACAAATTCCACATTGGTTAAGAAAATAAGATGACATTGAATTTTAATTTTTAGTAGTGGTTATATAAAAAAATAACATAGTTAAATGTGACCAGTTATTGAATTATATATATATAAAAAAACTAACATAGTTTAATGTGACCAGCTACTGAATTATGTATTCTAATGGAAATCACAATAACTTACTTGTTATTAAATTTAACATAGTATTTGTTTTGAATAATGGTTGTTTAACCAATGACTTAAAATATTTACAATGATGCTCAATAAAATTATGATCTTAGATTGACATTGAATCCATTAAATTGCTTGATATTAAATAGCTTTTCTATAGTAGTGGGTATCATAGTGAAAGAAAACATACCTTTTAATTTATCCTGGATATCATTCAATATGAGTATGTTTAATTCATTATTGATACACATCTCTCAAATGGAACCTATATTAACTAATTTCTTTGTATTATAAAAACTAATAATTAAACAATTATGTATGTAAGCATAATTTAAAAATAAGGATATTAGTATCTTGAACTTGTAGTATAAGAAATTTATTTGAAAGAATCATCAATCCTTATACCTTCTCTATGATCTTTACTTAAATAATACTCCTCCAAATTCCAAAGGAACAAAGTAAGTAAATGAAAATTTGAATGTTACAATAATTACAAAAAAAAGTTATTACGGTGAAAGAAAAATTACTTTTTAATTTATCATGAATATCATTATGTCTGAGCCTATTTAATTCATTATTGATGTGCATCTCTCATGTGGGATTTGCATTAACCAAATATTTTTTATACCATATAAACTAACAATCAGACAATTATACATGCATCCATAACTTAAAAAATGAGAACATTATTATCTTGAATTTGTGATATCAGAAATTTATTTAAAAGGAGTATTGATCTATATCTATACTTATTGACCTTGATGCATATAAAACTCTTTTAATTTTCTTCATGATTAACTAGAGGTAGTCCCAATAAAAAAAGGTGTCTTTTGAAAATTAATGGCTACCACTACTACAAAAAAGCTAATTGATGTCTGTTGTTTAATGAATTCAACATCTATTTTGAACCATCATTTTATTAAGTATCATTGTAAATATTTTATGATATCAGTTACAAAACCATCATAAATGATAAAAATAACATTAATTCCTATAACAAATAAGCCATCACCATTTCTTGTAAGACATATAACTTGGTAACTTGTCACAATTAAATATGTTGATTTTTGTTAAGTAACCTTCATTAAAAATCAAATTTTTGTGTTAGCTAATTTTATTAACTAACATGAAATGCATTGCATATCACATTAGTAATTCACATAATTGATATTGTATTACCATCCAAAAATAAAAATCCATGCACCCTCTTCATTTTGTATGACATCTTTGAACACTTTTTATTACATTACTTCCAACCTGAAATATATGTAGAACTCCTTAAGAACATAATAATTCCAATATTATAATATATACAATCCCTAAGTGGAATAAAAAGTAATTTATATTTCGTATTAATTATAATATATAATTCCAAATTCAACAAATACAATTTACAATAGACAATAGCTAAATTTTCCTTTACATTAATTCCATATAATTTAGATATGAGATCAAATAATACTTAATGATTTGCACCATTGAATGACAGATGTCCAAAGCATTTTCAAACTATAAAGGAACAAAGTAAGCAAATGAAATTTTGAATATTGCACTAATTATAAAGAAATGATTCAATCTTCTAAATTATCATAGATAACTCTATTCCTTATATTTCCCACACCTTAAACAAACCAATATTTTTATCATAATTTCAACAATTTTAAGTATAAAAATTTGAAAATAGTAAAAGGTTATCTCATTCAAAGATTGATGCTTTGTTGGAGATACTAGTTGCTTAACATATGAGATTAGCACTTTTTAAAAAAGCACACTTGAATCTAATACTTGCAAATATAATGAGCAATATCCATTAAAATTTCATATATGTCATTACACCAAATGCTAAGGAAAATAAATGAAATTAAGTTTCTTCCTGATGCAAACTTGTAAAAGCTTCATTAAAGTAAAAAGTAGCAAAATATATTTAATTATAAAACTAAAAACTAAATTACAAGACAAATATAAATTGTAAAAATGGATATCCTTACATTTATATTTTATACTTTTTCAATGAGTGTTAAACGTCACACATTTAGTCATAGGCTAATGAAACTTTAGTCTTGCAAAATAATTAATAAACTTAAATACAATACTAATGAGAATCATCTTATGGTTGAAAAGAGAGCATATCTTGCTAGCGAGAGATTTCATTTAGGGTTGTACAAGTTTTGCAATGAAATATGCAAATGGTGCCATAGTTTCATCCTTTTTTTTTCATGTTGCACCTTGATTATTTAAAGTTTGCACATTATGCTGGAAATCGTGCATCATACATGCACAGCAGAATAAAATTTTTGCACGATTTCCACTAAGGATCCATGCGAATTTAGAACGCCATAGATTAGGGATTAGGGTTTATACCTTTCGGCAAAAAATCTTCTGACCGCTACAGCAAGTCCGATCTGCTTCCAAATCACGAACCGGAATGGAAACCAGTAAATCAGATCACCAGTACAACGTTTATGTGGCTGCACCTCTGTGGTATCCACACGAACCCGTGAATCACCGATGAATGTCCGCTACACACACGATTGGAATTGATCTCCTTACACCTCGTAGTGCTAGCTACGCCTCTTCAGGGATTTTGGTCAAGGAGAGGTGCTAGGGTTTTCTATGCTTTTGCTTGGGGCGCGTGAATAATAATAGTAATCCTATTATTACCCAATAAGCCTATTTAAATAGGTGCATAGAAAAACCTAACCTATTTGGGCTTTATTCCATGTATAATTATAAGCTTACTATTAGGCCTTATAATTATAACATGAATTCTCAAATATTAAGCCCAAACAATTTGGTCCATCAATTCCAAATTCACTAGGCTCTAAGTGTGCGACCCTACAGGCTCTCATTACGTTAGCAATGATCATTAGTCATATTAATGATCATAAACAATGATTGGTGTCTAGCAACACATCATTGTTACCCAAGTAATGTGAAAGTCGGTGATTTGACTAAACCTTTACACGTGAGTATCACTTATGTCATTTTGTCCTGTACATCTAGATTGAGCACGAGACATGGACCGTGTCATTCCCGTATAGCCCAATCTTAAAGTTTCTTGATTCCTAAGTAAGCTGACTGAAACAAATGTAATCGACATCTCATGTCAATTCATCTGAGCATGGCCATGCATTTTCTCAACTTTACTTAATCAAAGGGCCCATAGATGTTACTCCTGTTATATAGGAAGGACAAATCCCATCTTGATCACACAAACCCCTCCGCATGACATGTGACATATCCAATATCTACCCTTGCATTCACTTAACCATCAGTGACATAGAATAGTATCAAAATATGAAACTCACATGTAGGGAACCTTGGTGATCTCAGGTCAAAGGACCATATTAATAATGATCACTAAGAACCACTTATGACACTCATATAATGATCCATGTAGTGTTCTTAATATGGGTCGGTCCAGTATACAAGTTCTCTAACTTGTACTCATGTGTAAACTTAATATCCCATATAAGTCTTCACACATGCTAGTCTTAACATATCAAAGCAACCTAATCCACAATGATATATGACTAGGGACATTTAAGAATACAATTATTCTAAGGTTATTATTATAATTGAATATATTACGCAGACAATATATATAAATATAATAATTGGAATTGCCATTAAAATAATATGATTCAAAATTACAATCACCAATATAATTAGTTTTAGGGCATATACACTAACACATTAATCACTAAGAAAAAGTTAATTTGTATAACAAAGTGACATTATTCAACTATAAAATTCTAAATATTAGTTATTATATAAAAAAATGATTTCATGAATTAAAATATTTTATTTTTCCATTATATTTCAAGCAAAAATTTTATAGTTCACGATTTGGTACCATTGCAATTATTTTATGCATTTTGACATTTTTCTTATATAATTAAACAAATATAAATAATAATGGATTAAAAAATCTAACAAATTAGAAACTATACTTTTGAATGAACAAAAAGTTTTAGTTAAGTTTAATGTGAAATTAAAAAATAAACAAACTAACAAATGAGAAGCTGCTATAAAAATATAAATTTTCACTTAAAAATTATTAAAGAAAAAGGGATAAATTTATAATAAAAAGTTTTTGTTATTGCATAAAAAGATGTAAAATAGAATGCCTCCTCTCATAATTCCTTTATATTGCTTGAAGACTTTTAGGTTGAAAGATATAAACTTGAAATTGATGAAAAATTATGGAGAAAAGAAGCAATATAACCACTTTTGCAATGAACTTAAACCTTCCAATGAAAAAATGGCTATATTACTTCTTTTCACTACAATTTGCCATTAGTTTTCTCATCTTTACATTTTCTCCTAAGCTATATTTCTTAAGATGGAACATGAACAATAGAAATAGCTTTAGAAGATATGGTGGTTGCAAACTAATAATAAATTATATTGAGAAGAAGTTATGTATCCAATCTTGCAATGAAATTAAGGTTAAGCCTTCTAATGCAAGAATATGCACACTATTTCTCCTTATATAATTTCTTGTCATTGATAAGGCATTGCATGTTTCAAATGGTGAGTGGAATGAAATTTATAAGCATCATGCAGAGATTTAAATTTCAATCAATAATTGAAATTGGCATATTATATATGTTTTACTTCATAAAGCTTAATTATTTATGTATATTGAAATTTATAAGCATCATACAATAATTGAAACCAGTGTTTTACTTTGTAAAGCTTAATTTTTGATATATCTTAAAATGTCATAATTTTTTGCAATCTCTTAATGCACATTACTTTATAAAGATTAGTATTTACAATCTAAGTTTTCATCTCCTAATATAAATCACCTCATAAATATCATTATTGGTGTATTGGTAAATATTTATATGTTGTTTAATGATTTGCATACCTTTAGACGTCAATTACAATAAAAAACTAACATGGTATCTACTTTTGAATCTAATTTTATCAAGCCATATTAGTTTAAAAAAAGACATTGATTAGCTAATTTTTTTTAAATATAACTTTTTCATTCTAAAATTCTTTTAATAATGACCAGTACAAAAACTACACCAAATTATTAACATGCCCATTAATGCTACACATTCTTATCTTAAAGAATAAACATTTTGTCGTTAACAATTAGGGAGATATAATGCTTATAACCATGACCATTTTGAATATTTATTTTAGAACTTGCATGTTCATCAATGAAGTGGATAAATAGTTTTTTTAATGATGCAATTAGGTTATAAGGATTAGAAGATTGATATCAATCTCATAATCTTTTTAACCTAATCTATCAATAAACAAAATCTAAGAATTTCTATCCCAAAAAAGGATGGTAATTGTCTTCTTGGTATTATCAATAAACCCTTATAGAATCAACTACTCTTTTAACCAACATTCTCAAATTCACTCTAATAAGTTAGCAATACAGAAAAGAAAGAGAACCATCTTTGTCTATTTTGAATTGGTAACCTAACATAGAATATGGTTGAGAAAAGATGATAGCTTGGAGCAACGACTTAAATCTCAATAGTAAATGATTGAAAAAGCATCAATCGTGTATTGCCTACTTATGTTACTATCATATAACATCGAATGAAAACTCATAAAAAATAGAGTAAAAGAGAAACTTTATAGGCAATATGAACAACAATAGATTTCAATTATTTAAAAAGAACTATCATATAACCATTTTATATCTCCCATCAAAATTATTTGAATGCTTTTTGGACAATGTTTATAAGAAACCAATGTTTTAACTTACTAGCATTTGACTTTCTGCATTAGTATTTTATTGCATCCAATGTAATAAGTTACTTATATTTACAAAAATACCATTTCACTAACTTATTGCATTGACTTTTTATTAGAACCAACATTAAAAGTTGCTTGAAATAGCAAAAATATCACCGCTTCATTATATACATCAATTTTATCAATAACCAATGTTGATATGCTAACATGAAATGACAATTCTATAATATTGTGCATTTTCATTCCTACTACCAATAATTTATCTCTTTCTTTGAAAATCTATAAGCTACTTGTTACCAATTGAGTTTAACACAGAAAATTTCTTTGGATACCATTATGAATAACTTTCCTTTATGATCCTTCTAATTAAGATCCATCAATGTGAATTGTAACTTACCCATTTAGATGTCATTGTTATTCTCTACTTACTTACATTGAAAGATAAGCTCCTTGAATTGGATGTAGTTAAGATCTTATTTATTTTCAATGACTTTGTAATATGACATCATTGCTAGATGAGTGTTTTTGTCTTTAGCACTAAAGACATATACTAACTAAGCCACTAAAGTGACCTTACTATTTTGCATAGTTCTCCTTTCATATTGTCTCTTAGTGTAATATAAATATTCATTGATTTCATATCTTAGTGTAAAATAAATGTTAGGCAACCATCTTATAGTTTCATAAATGGCATTTAATGTTTCCTTTATCATGTTACCCACTTTGTTGCAGGACCACTTAATGAATGAGTGATAATGTTAAACTTGTATTCATTTCTCATTCTTGCCACAATAGAGCATTTTTGTTAGAGTAATATGCTTATTCATGTAAAGCTCAACCTCTTAACTACTTTATATGATGAAGAGGTGTTCTTGTTCCTATATTGCACAAATTATGCTCTTTATCTTGTTCCCTAATGTGCCTTTCTTTAAAATTCTCAATCTCTTCATGAATTATGCTTAACTTCCTCAATAATATAGCCTTAGATAATGCATCTTTTCAATCAATGTCTATTCCTTACATATCCTTATAGGATTTTCATATATCATTCAAAGAGGTGCATCTAGCTCAAGTAAACTATCCCACATATTTTTATCTCTTTCATTAAATAGATAACTAGATACACCATGATATTAAGGAATAAATGTGAGAAGTATATCACCAACTAATATAATGTAACCATAACTTGTCTTTACAAGACTTCTAACATCATAGGGTCAAAACCTTGCTATATATGGCAATAAAAAAGAAACAAAGTCTAGTGATAATGTATCTAACATGTGTTAAGCAAGATTGATTGAATATCCACAAAAAATAATTGTTGTATTAAAGCATAGCAATCATGAGATTTCAAATTGACTAGCTTTCATTCTTTTATTAAGATGAAGCTCTTGACATTTGAAGAATATTCCTATCACACTTTAACACCATGTAGATACTTGTAAAAATTTATCTTCCCCTATCTAAATAGAATGTGACAAGCTGGTAAAGATACATATGTTGACCCCTTTTTTTTGGTAATAGTTCTCTTTGAATGAACATTTCAATCAAGTTTAATCTAGCTTTAACTTTATCCTTTGTCTTTCTTAGTATGTTTAATAGTGTTCCAATAAGACTATCATTAGTATTTTTCACAACATGCATGACATCAATGTTGTGTCTCATAGATAACTTTCCATAGTATGAAAGATTAACAAACATAGACCTCTTCTTTCATTAAGTACTCCCCTTATGGGCTTTTAAGGTTTAGTAAGAATAACAATTAATATTTTTAACCCATTCATAAATCTAAAATACATAATTACACATAATAAATGAACTAAAGACATTATTTAGTTGTTAGTAGTAAAATAAGTATTACTTTTGAAAATTCAATTACACTTGTTCATCCATACCTAATATCTAATTAAAGAAGTCAAAGCCAATGCTTCTTCCAATGACTTATTAAAAGCCTTCTTTAGCATACCATATTGGTGGCCACAGCGCAAAACTCATGATTGAGATACACTATCTTCATGTCATCTTTTAGTTGAAAAGAATAAGCATCATTTTCACAAATAAGACATACTCTATACCCTTTAGTGCTATAGCTTGACAAATTGTCATAAGTTAGGAAGTTATTGATTGTGTAAAAATAGTATAGCATGCAAAACAAAAGACTTCTCACAATATGTTTCAAAGGCCAAGACACCTTCTTTCTACATCATCTTCAAGTCTTCAATAAGCAATGCCAAGAAAACATCTATTCAATTTCCTAAGTATTCAAGCCCCAAAATCAATAAAGACAACATAATGTACTTATATTTCAAGTTCATGTGCTATGATTACTATATGTGTTAGTATGAGAATTCGTTTCATCAATGCAAACTACAAGCTAAAGGTTTCTTGGCTTATTATAAAAAATAAAGGACAATTTATCAATTATTTGCCAATGAGAAGTATTAACTAGATATCAAAGCATGCCATTAGATTTTATCCAATGCACATACTATATTAAGTTTTTAGCATTCTTTACATAGGAAAACATTCATTCAAAAATTAGTGCAATTGGAGGATATCACAACACCTTAATTGGAGTCTTATTGCTATTGATGCCATCATTCTTCCTTAGTTTGTAATGTGGTGCCCTACATTTTGAACATTCCTCTAAATCATTATTCTCATTTTGGTGCAATTTGTAACATTAGGGGTAAACATGTATCTTCTTGTAGTCCATACCTATTGGACATATGTCTTGCTTGGCCTTATGAGTATGATATAGTAGTTCATTACCTTTAGAAGGCATTTCTTTCAATAATTATAACAATGCTGTGAAACTCTTATCACTTCGACTATTTCCTACCTTTAAGTTAACCAATCTCAGCACAGTAGGTATATTTGGTCCGACAAATACAAAGGCTTCTCCATATCATTTAATAACTTATGAAGGACATGCAAATGTTCAGTAAAATTATCTTCAATATCATAAATCATGTCTTTTAATTGATCATCCACTCTTATATTTATGCCATCATTTTTATAGGCTGTCATACCTCCTTAAGTATGAGTTGAACTAGATAACTTAATTTCCCTATGTCATATCCATTGCTTATAGCCTTGGTTAAAGTCATTGAAAAAAATGCATTTTTATCCGCAACAAATTAGACATCCTAGCATAGAAACATTCCTTATAATGATAGGATATAAACTCATTACTAATTTCCTTTTCTATTTATTTTGCTTATAGCAAATCTAATAAACTTGTTAACCTCTTTGCATATTTAAAGGTTAGACAATTAGCAAATATCCATCCATAATTTATAACTACCCAATTTGAAGGAAAAATGCAATAAATATAGAAAAAATCCACATATCAAAGAAGACACATGCAAATATGTGAACAAAATAAAAGTTTTAATGAATTAGCTAAACATAGCTTAACATCCAAACCACTTAAAACTTTAGAAAAAGAAATAAAAGACATAAAAATCCAAACAAAATAAACCTATACAATCTTAAAATTATATTGTTCATCCTTATGATTAGAAGAAAAGTGTGCATTGTGAATGCATTATAACACAATGAATAAAACTTTAGTGAATTAGGGGATAACCTTAAAGTTGTTTGCAAGCTTTTTTGCACTTTAGTAAGAGTATCTCCTTAAAATAGAATGAATCATAAAAGGATGGTTGAAGAACTTTGCACTTTGCTTTTTAGTGCTGAATTAGAAATTAGTATCTATTTTAACTCCCACCCTTTTTTTCTTGAATTATTTTAAAACTAAAATGATATTGTTAGATATTCCATATCGATTATGTACTAAAATTGATATTTTATCTAATGTCTAATGTAAAAATGTTAATTGTTAAGTATAACACATTGGTTAACAAACAACTGCCATTTAAAATATTATCCATGCCAGTTAAATAAAACAATTAATGTGATTTCATAGGTTTTCAATGTAGGACAATAAGTGCTAAATATTAGGTTAGTTTTTATTTAGTAAGTTAATGTCATAACAAAAATATATCAGGTTTAAAAAAAAACTAACGTATTTTATATGCTTTTTTACAGCACATCTAAATATTTCATTCCTAACAAAATGTTCTACTCTTCACACACTTATACATAAAACAAATAAATACATAGAATAAACATATATAATAAAATATTTCAATTTTATAGTTATTTTTAAATATTTTAAGGTCAAAAGAAGTAATATTTTTAACTTATTATACACTAAAACGATTATTTATTCAAAAATTGAAAGTTACAAATGTAAATAAAGAAATTTATGACTAAAGAGACAATGGTGAATATGAAATTACAATTTTATTTATTTCTATAACTTTTTTACATCATGAAATCGATAAAATATAATAAACAATTGGTTTTTCATTACATTTACATCATTACATCATTAACAAATACAATAATGCAATAAACAATTAATTCCCTCTATTTATGGTCTTCTAAGATGGCAGTGACTTAAATTATCATGCCTACTTCTTGTTTGGTAATGTTGAAATAGGAGCCCTTCCTCCACCTTTTTTGAATACTGAACTAAATAACCAATTTTGTATATATAGTAGATAATAGACATGATGGTTTCATGACTTAAATCATCATGCCTATTATACACTATATGTATAACTTGATTTAGAAAATAATATTTTCTGTCATTACCAATGATGAGAAAAATATTTACTATATTATTTCCTTCTATTTTATATCCCTTAGTTAATTAGACATACTTAATTTTACAATATTTGCCTTGTTTTAAAATTTGTGGTGAATTTTACAATATTTTAAATTTATTTGATTAATGTGGATTTTGACTCTATTTCTATTTTTCAGATATATCTTGAGTTTCGAATTTTAAATTGAAGTGATCTTTATATTGTTAGAAAGCTTAAAGAGAGACCTATAAATTTTATATTTTGGCCCAAGCCAATTCAAATGTTTTAGAGTTCATATGTGGCTAAGAATTTGAAGCCGTGTCTCTATCTCAGTTAAGCATGCATCGATTTTTACGCTATATCTAAAGTTATAGAGGTTAAATTAACATGGAACCAATGCCTAAATATCCACAGCCTATAACTTTGATGTTTATAGGTTACCTAAATTACCTTGTTTTAGTGGTTTTAAACTGGTTGGAGGTTAAACCTGCAGGAATTCACTAATGTAACTATTAGTTCTAATTACTTTGTAAAAAATACATTTAGGCTTCTAAAAATTGGATGACCCTATTATTATAATTTTAAGAGACATACAATACAAGTCTAGTAGGGTTTTAGATTAATTAGATCAAACAAAAGGAGAGAAGTTATTAAACTATTGAGATTTTTAAACACACGGCAACATAACTTTTCTTCTTCTTTTTTAATTCTTAATCAATAGAAACTTAAATTCATAGCTAATTTAAGGAGTTTGAGGGTTTCCTCCACCGGATTATGAGATTATGATTTATAATATTAATTTTTTTAATTAATTTTCTTCTTTACTTATTTACTTGTGCTGATTTCTTGAAATTACTTGCATTGGACATTGATTTGATATAATTGATGTCCATCCTTATGATTTCTAATCCTTCACTATTTTAATATTAAATTATGGTTCATAAATCATGATTTTACACATAGAGGCAAAAGATTGAGGAACTAATTTGGAGATTTCAAATTTAATTTTTCAATTCAACTAAATTCTATCATTAAATTAGTTTTGATCTAGTTTAGGTATTATAATGATTACTTCATTCGGCTAATTTTAATTAATCAAATCTTAGATGATCATTAAGTGTAGGATTCATGAATTATTGCATGGATTTCAAGTAACTCAAGGTTGAAGAATTAATAAAAAAAGTTAAATCCTAATTAATTTATGATTAATCCAAATTAGAACTCTCAATTCCTTGAATCGGCTATTTTATTACATTAGTTTTCCTTTTTGTTGTTTGCTTTGTGTTTTACTTTGTTTAGTAGATTCAGTTCAACTTAAATTCACAATCCCCTAATTCTATGTTTTGCATTTTGTTATTGGATAATTCTACATATAGTATATAGTGTTTTGCATATTTTATCAACATAGTGCATTCATTTTGTTTGCATCTATTGCATTCTATTTTTGTATTTGTTTTTACATTCTATTATGCATTTCGCTTTTGCATACTATTAGTAATTCCTAGTAAAAGATAATATGAAGGGATCACTTGGGGTATAACTTAATTATGCCATTATATTGCATTATTGTAGCAAACTAGTTTTTATTCTAATTTTAGTGCATAATAGCATGGTGATTAAAATTTTAGTGATGTTGATAGGGATACTCTTAAATTTATCTTTTTCTACATATTATATTACATAATTATTCAAGCATTCCAATTAGTAGTTGCATCTGTTATTACCTTACTTGCATTTTTTGGTAGTTATAGTTTCTTGCATATACTTGCATTCTTTTGTATTCTTTACTTTTTTGCTCATTTTCCACCTCAGTTTATCATATTTTATCATATTTCATTTTATCCAACATTTAAACAAAGGTTTTTGGCCTTAAAAAAAGTTTTTATATGATTTTACACCTTATCCCTTGAGGAACCATATTAGGTCTCACTAGCTTTAATTAAGCTAAAATTTTTACAAGAGTTAGTTTTGATTTTTCTCATCAAAAGTTACTAGCTATACTTGTGAGGTGCCCCAATTTTTTGGCCAAATTTTACTATTTTGATCATTTTTTAAATTTTTTAAAATATTTTTATTGCATTTTAGTTTCTACATGGCCATAGTAAACTTTCTGTGGTGGTCCATAATTTTTAAAAATGTACAGATAGGTTAATTAGATATGTTTTGATTAATTTTTCATACTACATTTGCATTTTAGTATTTCTATGTTCCTATAGTACTCCTATAATCTATTTAGTGTAGTGTTATGTAGTAATAGTGCATAACAAGAAAAACTACTACTAAATTATTTAATTTTAATTCCAAAATTGATAGGACTTTTCATTCCTTTCATAGGAAAGAGAATATAGGTAGTTCTAGCCTTCCTACTCCCTATTTTGCATCTTTAGATATTTCTAAAACCATGGTAAATAATAATAGAACTTTGAAGGAATTAATTGTACTTGATGTTACCTATCAACTATTAAGCATCAAATATCCCAAATTTGATGCTGACTTTAAATTAAAATCTAGTCTAATCCATTTACTTTCAAGGTTTTATAGTCTTGCAAGTGAGGAACCTTATAAATATCTTAAAAGGTTCCATGTGATTTGTTCTATTATGAAGCCTTATGGCATTTTTTAAGATCATATTAAATTAAGGGTTTTCCCTTTCTCCCTAACTAATGAAATCAGGAATTAACTTTATTACTTGTAGCTTAGCTCAGTGATGTGTTAGAATGATATGAAACAACTCTTCCTTGAAAAAATTTTCCCTACTTCTAGAGCTGCTGCAATAAGAAAAGATATTTATGGTATTAGGCAATTGAATAGAGAAACTCTATATGAATACAAGGAAAAGTTAAAGAAATTTTTGTAAGCTACCCTTACCACCAAATCAATGAGTAACTTCTCATCCAATAATTCTTTAAAGGCCTATTACCAATGGATAGAAGTATGATAAATGTAGCAAGCGGTGCTACATTAGTGGATAAGACTCCAATGGCAACTAAGGACTTGATAGAAAATATGGCAACCAACTCCTAGTAATTTGGCACCAAGATACTCCTTACTACCAAAAGTATACACGAGATAAGCTTTCCTTCCTATGTAGATTAATAGAAAGTGAAGCATAAGATAGATGAATTAACCTCCTTAGTGAGGCAATTAACCATAAGACAACAATAGCAATTCCAAACCCCTCTTTTTACAAAATTGTATGGTATATACTTTTACTTAAGCCATCCTATTAATGCATATCCAACCTTACAAGAAAATGATGGCTAATACTAAGCTTATGTTGTAGCGATATTTCTTGGGAAGCTATAATACTAGCAATAATAGAATTAATAATAGTAATAGAAGCAAACCAAATATGATCCATACCTTAATTTTTACAATCCTAGTTAGAAGGATAATCCTAATTTTAAATATAGTAATGCCCTAATCTAACTACTAACCAAACCAACACCATACTAGAATAGACCTCTATTCTAACAGCAACAGCCTTCTAAGCCAATCTAATAACAAAATTTCCAAAACTAGCAAGCAGTATCCTTTTTATCCTTTCAACTATCCTTTAAAGAGTTAGTCAAGCAAATGGCTGCCAATAATTTACAATTTCAACAAGGAATAGATACAACAATGCAAGACTTATAAACATATATTGGTCAACTAACTTCCACCATAAATAAGCTTAAATCATAAGGTTCCGACAGATTGCCCTCCAAAGTAATTTGTAACCCCAAAGGTAATATTTTTGCCATTATGTTAAAAAGTGGCAAGAAAGTTCATGCTCCTAACAATCCTCCACTAGTAAGCTAGAAAGACAAGGAAAAATAACTAGTAGTTACTAAAAATGCTATAAAAAGCTTTTTTAAACCTAACTAGAAAATAAACTAACTAAAAATAGTGCAAAAATTAGTAAATTTTACAAGATCACTACCCTACCCTAATAGAATTACATAGTCTAGGAAAATATAAGAATTTAACAGAGATAAAGAGATCCTTAAGACTTTTAGGAAAATGGAAGTTAATATTCCACTGTTAGATTCTATCAAATAAATTCCTAAATATGCCAAAGTTCCTTAAAGGGCTATGCACATTCAAGAGAAAACTAAATAGCAATGAGAATGTGAGCTCGAGCTAGAATGTATTAGCCATTCTTCAACCAATCTTACTATAGAAGTACAAAGATCCACAGACATTTGACATACCCTGTGTAATAGGCAATAATAGATTTGAACATGCCTTAATTTACTTAAGAGCTTCCATAAATATCATGCCAATGTTAGTCTTCTCCTCTCTACAACTTAGTCCCTTGAAGCAAATAAGGGCTGTCATCCAACTAGCCTATAGAAGCATTACACATCTTGGTGGAGTTATTAACGATGTGTTAGTTCAAGTGAAGGAAATTATATTCCTAGTGGATTTCTACATTCTATCAATAAAGGATAAGTCTTCAAATAGCCTTGCACCTTTGATTCTAGGAAGACCATTCCTCAAGAGAGCAAAAGAAAATTTTGATGTAGATGTTAGCATTTTTTCCATAGAAGTTGGAGATACAATAGTGGCTTTCAATATTTTTAAGGCCACGAAATTCCCTGCTAAAGAACATTCTATATTTCAAATAAATATGATTAATGAACTTGTTGAAGATACTCTTCCTAATATGCTTGTTGATTGCCCATACATCTTTAAGTTTATAGATAGCTTTGATAATTATGAATGCACTTCTATGATGGTGATAACCAATGTGCTATATATAGAGAAATTTCTATATTTTTAAGTGAAGAAACTAGTGCTATTTCAAAGGATGCAAAAGATGCAAAATTTGCTATCTAAGAAGAAATTCACCTTACTAAAGTGGTTTTTACCACCAAATTAATACCTTCTATCATCCAGTCACTAAATTAATACCTTTTATCATCCAGTCACCAAATTAATACCTTTAATTCTAGAAAGATAATTCCTTAAAATAGCAAAAATGAAAATTGATGTAGAAATTGATAATTTTTCCATGGAAGTTAGAGATATAATAATGGCTTTTAACATTTTTGAGGCTATGAAATTTCTTATTGAAGAGCATTCTAATTTTAAATAGATATGATTGATGAACTTAAAGATACTCTTAATGATATGCTTGTTGATTTCCTACACATTTTTTAGTTTATGGATATCTTTGATGATCATGAATGTACTTGCTATAATGGTGATAACTAATGTGCCATATGTAGAGAAATTTTTACATTTTTAAGTGGGGAAAACTAGTGCTATTCTAAAAGATGTAGAAGATGCAAAATTTGCTATCCAAGAAGAAATTCACCTTGCTAAATTGGTTTCTACCACCAAATTAATATCTTCTATCATCCAACTACTAACATTTAAGCTCAAACCTTTTCTAAAACATTTAAATTATGCATTCTTAGAAGATAATGATAAGTTACTAGTCATTGTGGCAAGAAATCTACAACCTAAATAAAAAAAGAAATTAATGTAGATTTTAAGAGCTCATAAACAAGTAATAGGGTAAACACTTGTAGACGTCCTTCATATTAGCCTTTCCACCTGTATATATAGGATTTTATTAGAAGAAGGAGCTAAACTAGTGGGATAACCATAAAGAAAACTCAACCCTTAATTTTAGATGTAATAAATAAAAAGATTACCAAGCTTTTGGGCACCGGCATCATATATCTTATTTCATATAGAAAATAAGTAAGTCAAGTCCAAGCTATCCCTAAGAAAACTAGTTTAATAGTAATGAAAAACTAGAATAATGATTTTCTCCTTAATAGAGTACAAAATAATTAAAAAGTGTGCATTGATTATAAGAAACTGAATTAAGCAACCAGAAAGGGTCACTTTCCATTACCTTTCATTGATTAAATGTTAGAGAAATTGGCTAGAAAATCCCATTATTGCTTCCTAGATAGTTACACTAGTTACTTTAAAATCCACATTGCTCTAGAAGATCAAGAAAAAAGTACTTTCACATGTCCTTTTGGCACTTTCACCTATAGAAGGATGCCTTTTAGCTTATGCAACGTACTTAGTATATTCCAAAGGTGAATAGTAAGCATTTTTTAAAATTTTTTAAAAGATTATATTTAAGTTTTCAAGGATGATTTTTCTATTTATGGTTCCTCTTGTAATGCATGCTTAGATAATCTTTCTAGGGGGTTAGACAAATGCATTGAAACTAACCTGCTAATTATGTAGGTATTGAAATAGATGCTGCTAAGATTGATGTGATTAATACTTTATCTTAACCCATTTGTATGCGAGTAGTGCATTCTTTTCTTGGTTATGTAGGTTATTGTAGGAGATTCATTAGATATTTCAATAAGATTGCCCTTCCATTATCTAAGCTACTCCAAAAAGAAGTAAAATTCAACGTTCAACAATATTGCAAGGAAGCTTTTGACAAATTAAAGCAACCTTTTACTACCACTCCTATCATTCAACCACCATCTTAGGACTTACCATTTAAGTTAATGTGTGATGCATCCAATTATGCAATTAGTGTTATTCTTACATGAAGAGTGGGAAAACAACCTTATGTGATTTATTATATTTCAAGGACTTTAGATGCCACCCAAGCAAATTATACTATTATAGAAAAAGAACTTTTAGCTATTGTTTTTGCTTTAGATAAATTTAAATCTTACTTACTTGGTTTTAAAGTGCTTGTGTTTTTTTATCATATAGCTTTGAAGTTCCTTTTCAAGAAACCTAATGCAAAACCCCACTTGATTAGATGGATGTTACTTTTGCAAGAGTTTGATATTGAGATTAAAGATAGAAGTGGTGATAAAAACTTAATGGTAGATAATTTGAGCAGTGTTTTAAGAGATATAGACAATCTTTTCATCCATAACAGCTTTCTAGATGAGCAACTTTTTCAGCCACTAGATAAGGATCTTTAGTTTGTTAATTTAATAAGCTATTTGGTTGCTAATAAATTGCCTACATTTGCTAAGAAAGTTTAAATTAACAAGTTAAAAAATAAGGCTAAGTATTATGTGTGGGATGATCTTATTTGTGAAAATTTTATATTAATCAAATAATTAGGAGATGTGTATATGATTCTGAGTTTCATTCCATATTTATATTTTATCATCATTATGCTTGTGAAGGCCACTTTAAACCTAAGAGAATAGAAAGAAAAGTGCTTAATTCTAGTTTTTATTGGCTTACTTTGTTTCATAATGCTTACATGTTTTGTAAAAATTTTAAACAATGTTAGAAAATAGGAAATTTAACTCGTAAACGTGAGATACCTCAATTTCTTATTCTTTTTATGAGGTTTTTTATGTATGGGACATTAACTTTATAGGTCCTTTTCCTTCATCTTTTAGATTTTTTTACCTCATTCTTGCTATTGATTATGTTTTTTAGTGAGTGGAAACTAAAGCCACTACAATTGATAATTCCAAGGTTGTTATAACTTTTGTCAAGTCTCACACTTTTAGTAAGTTTAGCATTCCATATGCTTTGATTAGTGATTAAGGGACTTAGTTTTGCAATTAAGCACTTAAGTCTTTGTTGAGGAAATATGTAGTTTGTCAAAGAGTTTTCACACCATATCATTTCCAAACAAATAGGCAAGCAGAAATTTCCAATAGAGAAGTGAAGTTAGTTTGGAAGAAAACTGTGAAGTTTAATAGAAAAGATTGGAGCCTTAGATTGGATATTGCACTTTATGCCTATACGACCATATATAAAACTCCTACTAGAATGTTCCTTTACCTAATTATTTTTGTGAAAGCATGTCATCTTTTGGTAGATTTAAAGCATAGAGCATTTTAGGCTATTAAAAGATGCATCATGGATTTAAAGACATATGGGGAAGAAAGAAAATTACAATTGCAAGAGTTAAAGGAACTTAGACTTGAAGCCTATAAGAATTTTAGGCTTTGCAAAGAGAAAGTAAAGGCATTCCTTGATAAGTTCATTATTAGAAGAATTTTGAGATTAGCTAAAAAATTTTATTATTACTAACATTTTTCCTTACGGAGCAGTTAACATTAAGAGTTTGAAAAGCAACAAAGTGTTCAAGGTCAATAGGCATAAGATTAAACCATTCTATGAAGGATTTTAAGAGCAAATGGTGGAAGCAATAAAGTTAGGAACCCTAGTATATTCTTGATGAAGGAGCTTGAGCTTGAGCTTGATGTTTAGCCAAAGGCATCAAAGCAAGATAGTTCTTGGAAGGCAACCCAAGCTATTTAGATTTACTTTCTCCTACCCTTCTTTTTTATTTTTCATGTCTTTTATCTTTCTCAATGTTATTTTTGATGATATTGATATAATTTACATTAAGAATAATGTAAAATTTAAATGTGAGAGAGACTTTTAGGATTTATTTTGATTTTTTTATATTTTCCTACTTTTAAGAGTTTAAAAAAATTTTAAAAAATTAAAAAAGGTGTTTTTACTTATTTTTTAGTCTTTTCAAGTCATTTTAGTTACTTTCCATTAATGAAAATTTTGCATTTTCATGGGTAGGATTCAATTGAAGTTAGATAGGATTCATAACATAATTAAATAAATGATTTTGCTTATTGAAATTGATTAATGTAGTGATGAATTTTGAATTGATAAATTCAACTTAGTAGTATGATTTACCTTGTGGGATTTTAAGTTTTTCTTGAAAATTTATACTATGATACCATTTTTTCCTTCTTATGTTATGTTCTTCCATAATTTTCAAGAATTTGTTTTGAATATATTAAGATTACATTTTATACATGCATACATAAACATGATTAAGGCATTGTTTCTTTGTTTAAGCTAAAACTATAAAGCTAATCTTAAGTTTTTATCTTTATTAAGCCCCTTTAATCTACTATTGCCTTTTCTTTGTTAGTTAATCTATGAGCATTATTTTTCAATGAAAAATAAATGTTTTTAGCTAACCTTAAAGATTAGTAGAGTATTTAAATTTTTATGAGAGGAGCTCTTCAATAAGTGTGGGAGTGTGTGAATGTATATGTTGTAAAAATTCATCAAAAGTTAGTTGAAACAAAAAAAAAGAGAAGAAAATGAAAAAAAAAGTAAAGCCAAAAAATAAAAAAAGGAAAAAAGAAAGAAAAGGAAAAAGAGGAAAATAAAGAAGTTGATGAGTATTTAAATTTAAATTTAGATTGTTATATTGAGTTATAATTGTTTATGATTAGCCTATATGTTTTTAATTTAAGTACTTTATTGAATTCTTTAGTTCCTAACCTCTTCTATCCCTAATTTTCCTTCCCTTTTCCTCTAACCCCATTACAATCTTGAATAAAGTCTTTTTAATCTATGTTATGTATGTGATTTGAGTAATGGAGATTAGATGATTAGCAAGCTCATGGTAAGGCAATTTCATAAAAAGAACTTGAGTAAAACACTTACCCAAAACACTTAAGAGTTGAAGAAGGAACCTTGTGAGAATTTACCATATTGATGTACTCTTTTTTAATGAAGTTACTATGTTAGTTAGTTCCAAGTTTGTTAATATTTTTCTTCATGATGAGTTAGGTTTCTTACTAGCTTTTATTTATCTCTTACTTATGGATTTGTGATTTTGAAGCTTTTGAAAAGTAAAGTCTTTTGTTTCTTAGTTTTGAATAAAATAATGTCTTGTCTAAGGATATGTAAAAGCTAAGTCTAGGGAATTTGATGAGAAAAATATTTATTATATTATTTGCTCCTATTTCATGTCTTCTAATAGGTTATACATACTTAATTTTATAAAATTGGCCTTATTTTATAATTTAGGGTTGATTTTACAATATTATGAATTTATTCGGTTAATGTTAGATTTTGATACTATTTCTATTTTTCAGCTATATTTTGAGCTTCAAATGTTAGATTAAGGCAACCTTTACATTGTTAGAAAGCTTAAAGAGAGATCTATAACTTTTATGTTCTTGGCCTAAGCCCAATTCAAACATTTTGGAGGCCATATGTGGCTAAGAAGTTAAAATGATATCTTTGTCCTAGTTGAGCTCGCCTTAGTTTTTGGATCATATCTAGAGCTATAGTGGTCAAATTAACATGGAACTAGTGCCTAAATTTTCATAAGACATAGCCTTACAATATCATGTTTATAAATTACTAAATTACTTTGTTTTAATGGTTTTAAACTAGTTGGAAGTCAAACATGTGGGAATTCACTAATGTAACTATTTATTTTAATTACCTTGTAAAAAGATAGGTTTAGGCTTTTAAAAATTAGGAACACCCTATTATTGCAACCGTAGGAAACATACAATCCAAGTCTAGTAGGATCTTAGGCTAATTAGGTCAAATAAAACGAGAGAACTCATTAGACTATTGAGATTTTTAGACACTCAGTAACATAATTTTTCTTGTCATTATTTCCTTTTTTGTTCTTCATCAATGGAAGCATAAATTCATAGTTAATTCAAATAGTTTGAGGCTTCCTTCCATTATATTATAAGATTATGATTTGTAATATTAACTTTTTTTAATTAATTTCCTTCTTTCACTATTTACTTATGCTAATTTCTTGAAATTACTTGTGTTGGATATTGATTTGATATATTTGATATTCATCATTATGATTTCTAATATTTTACTATTTTAATATAAAATTATGGTTGATAAATCATGGCTTTACACATAGGGATAGTGGGTTAAGGGATTAATTTGGAGATTTCTAATTTAATTTTTCAATTCAACTGAATTTTATCATTAAATCAATTTCAATCTAACTCAGGGATTTTAGCAACTACTTAATTTAACTAATCTTAATTAATCAAATCTTAGATGATCATCTACCATGTAGTTTATAAATTATTGTAAGGATTTTGAGTAATCTAAGATTGAAGAATTAATAAAAAAAAATTTAATTCTAATTGATCTATGATTAATCTAAATTAGAACTCTCAATTCCTTGAATTGGTTATTTCATTTCATTGATTTTCCTTCTTGCTATTTGCTTTGCATTTTTACTTTGTTTAATACATTTAATTTAGTTCAAATTCATAAACTACTCTATTCTATGTTCTACATTCTAGTACTATATAATTCTACATATAGTATAACATTTTGCATATTCTATTAGTGTAATGCATTCATTTTATTTACATTTGTTGCATTCTATTTTTGTGTTTGTTTTTGCATTTTGTTGTTCATTTTGTTTCTGCATGCCATTAGTAATTCATAGCAAAAGATAATATCAAGGGATTATTAGAAGTACGACCTAATTATGCCATTATATTGCATAATTATAGCAAGCCAATTTTTAATCTAATTTTGGTACATAGTGGCATTGTAATCAACTAACACTGGAGTTTGGAATTAATTCAAAGATAACCTTACTTCCATCTTAAAAGCTCTTTAAGAACATGCTACAAAATTTATCAAATGATTTGCTTCCTCTTTAGCATTTTAAGATTCACATATTTATCTTTAATTAAAAGACATACATTGTGAGACATAAGACATCAAAAGAGAGGCAAGTCCTTCAATAAGAGTCATAACCTCCTCTACTCAAAATTTGTGAGATAGAAAGTGGCTATCTTTGAATCAAAATCAAGCTCTAAAATTAGATGATAGAAATTAAAGCATTATAAAGATGTTTCAAATGGAGATAAGAGCACAATTTATAGGCAATGCAGATATTATACATCGATTAGTAACATATGACTAATGTCTTAAAGATATATTTGTTATCATTGGATCAATTAATATACCTTTTAGACGTTGATTATTTTAACAATGGACATTGTAAATGTTCACTTTATGAATATCATAATACATTTTAATTAAGTAGACCATTAAAATACAAATAATCCTTATTGTTTCTAAAAACACCATAAATACAAACACTAATTGGCTTAAAATAAACTTTACATGTCAATTTCCAAGTAAAATTGATGTTTAAAACTTTAAAATTTTCAATAAAATCATAAATAGAATCATTAATTAGTTGTTGTCATTCCTTTAGATGTTAGTTTCATATGAAATCAACATCTAATATACAAATGTTCTATATAGTATCCTATGACATTGTAAATATAAGCATTAATTGGCTATAATATTCCTTTAAATGTTAGTTTAGTGTATAATCAATGTCTATTATTCCTTATGGCATAAATTTAAGCGATAGATAATTAAAAATTAACCAAATATTCATATTCAACATCCATTTAATATACAACTATCATCCTAACTTTCCCTATGTTAGACTCTATCATCTCCCATTAGAAAATATTTCTTCTTAATGTTGGCTTATTATTCTAACTAACATGGTAATTTGTACTTATTTACAAAAAAAATTCCACCATGCTATTATATACATCAATTTTTACTTTAATTGATGTAAATATGGTGATGTTAAAGGGTAAATCAATAGTAGTGGTTTAATAAATTTTATAAATGTACCACTTACACAAAATTGAATCATTAATGGTAACTAACAAGCTATTCTTGTTAGTTTCCAAGCCAAATTTAATAGTTATGTTATGTTTAGCATGCTTAGTTAAAAGAATTTGATTTAGAACTTGTTCTCGAGAAAACTAGATATGAAATACAAAAGAGTGGGATTTCTTCTCCTAGGACTGATGAAAACACATTTCATGGTCTTCTAGAAAACATCATGGAGTTAGCTTATTTGAATAATTACTTTATGACTCTATTAATTAAGTGTGAGCGGTTTGACATTAACCATAGAAAGAAGAAAACTATCATTGATAAAAAACTAACAAGCATCTCTATTGTGCTCAATGTTATAAAGATGATCCATACATACTTCTTAAACAAAATAAGTTTTCTATATCAATGATCTTCTTAATGAACCTAACTAAAAAGTTGCTGCTCATGTGATGCATCATGATATGGGATCTTTGAAATGATGATATCAATAATTATGGAGTCTTAATTTTATAGGAAAATAATTTTACAAACTTCAACCTTACATTTAATCTTAGGAATTTGGACTATATTATCTTGATAGATGAAAATAATGATCCTTAATATGTTTCATCTTCTAGACATATTTGTGTTGACACATAAGATGTTGGTAACTTCATAAATGATAATGACATATTAAAATATGAAATGGTTGATGATTACATAAAAGAATGAGCAATTACAGTCCAATGATGATATTAATACCGATGAGGAAGAAGTGGAGCATGTTACTTTTAGAGATAAGGGTTCATATTAGGATTTAGAGACTTTTACTTTTTGCATATAAACATTATGTAATAAAAATTTTGATATTTTAATACCCCAATAAATCAAGAGAGTTCTAAGAAGTAAATTACAATAGAAATCACCCTCACAAAAACTTGGAAATGTAATCGAGTAAAATTGAAGTAAATAATAAAGATAGTATAAGGGTTCACATAATTGGAATTTTTGTAGAAATTATATCAGGCATTAGTATAGGTCAACATATCATAAAAATCCTAACATTGAGTTTGAAAAATTATATAAAGGTCTAATATGAAACTAGGTGCTCAAATAGCCAAAAAATGGCTCAAGTAGCTTGAAAATCTAGAAATTAGACCTGAAATTGAAATAAATCATTTTGGCTTCTTTAGGTTGAATTAGCCTAAATTTTCTAGGCCTAAATAATATTTTTGGGACTAGAAAATTTAGGCCTGAATAAGGCCTAATCTTTTAAAAGAAGCTTATAATATTTTGGTGAAAAAGTAGAAAATTAAGGGCATTTATTAGCGAGCATTTCTAGGTATTTTATTTGGCTTAATTTTGTAAATTTATGAAGAAAATATTCTAGTTTTAAGCCAAGAAAAATCATGCCTCATGTTCTAGATTTATCAACAAAATTTTTACAAAAATAGAGAATAAAAAGCTTATAATGGAAGCCTTAGAAATCAAGATTTTATATAAAGCTATTTTGGGCCTTTTCTTATTTGCACAAATCCTACTCATTTCCTAGCTCACTTTCTATCTTAGAACTATGACTCTTTAAGGCTTCTCCACTAGGGTTTTCAACTCTTCAATTGTTCTCTAAGTAGTTTCATCGAATTCTAATAAGGTAAACTAGGTTTTTTTCTATCTCCTTCAAGTTTTGATGTCAATTTTATCTCAAAATACCTAAAAATTTGATCTAGTATAGTGAGGTTGTTCTTTACTATTCTAAAATATTTTTGAAAGGTTAAGGATTTAAGAAGTTAAGGTAAGTGGCAACCATCCCTTATTCTATTAAGTTTACCCATGAAAAAAGAAAAGATTTAATGATATTTGCTATTATAGATGTAAACTAAGTTGTGATGCTAAATGGATTGATTTTGATATTGTATAAATATTAATATGAGGATATGATATTGATATTATGGTGTTAAGATGTATAGGATATGATTTATTAAGTTTTTTCTTAGGAAATAACTGTAGGAAAATGTAGAAGTAAAATTTATCAAGAAGGTTTAATGGTATGTTTTTGTTTCACTTCAAATTAAGGATTAGAAATTATTAAAAGTACATTTTTTGGTATGTTACAAATAGTATTAGGATAGGTGTTGAGAAAATTAGAAATTTTTAGGAAATTTTACAGTTATGAAAAGTGTAATTGAATAGACTTTGGTTATAATAGCTTGAAATAGAATTCTAGATTCTATATCTTATTATTTGTTGCTATTTATCCCATAATTTGATTAAGAAAAATTAAAGCAACTTATGTTCTTAGATTGATAACATGTTAGTAAAATTGTATAAGAATTTGGTAGCAATTAGATTTGATTTGAATGTTAAAAAGGTCCCTTTTCCATAACAACTCCAAAACTACCCAGTATTGACAATTTTGAATTTTTAGTTCTATATGAACATAACCATATGAAATTTTTTAGAAATAATTAACATTTTTCATCATATAACATATTAGGGATTTGTATCAAAATTTAGTGATAATTAGAGGTGGCTTGAATATTGAAAAGAGGCTTGTATTATAATTGTATAAAAATTGGTGTTTGATGCTTATTAATGTATTAGAAGTATTGGATAAAATTTTGGTAAAAATTTGAATTGATTTAAAAGCCTAAAAAGGCACCAAACCATGAAAACTAACTACAATTCTACATGTAGGATGTTTGCTATTTCTTATTAATAAATGTTATAAGTCATTGAGTTTGTAGTACATTGACGATACTTGAGTTATGAACAGCTAGTTATTCCAAAGGAATTAAGTGTTGTCATTATCTCAAATGGGGAAGTTATGCATTAACCATAGAAATAATGTCATGAAATGATGAGATTTGAACATGTATGAGAGTAGAAAAATTATAAAGCATAGTTAGTATTTTAACTATATCCTATGAAATAAATGAAATGAATAATTAATGCTACAGCTGGCGTCTTAATATTACCTACCTTGAATTTAATTTATGGGGGGAGATTTATATCCTTTGTGGAGAAGGAAAGGTAAAGTAAGGGTTAAAAGGATAAGATTTGTGGCCTTGTGCCTAAGATGATGGGGGATAAGGCCGGCTTGAAGTTATAAGGAGAAATCTATATAGTGACTATTGCTATTCTTTCTATCTAACTTTATAAACTATTTACACAAGAATCTTAATCAGTTATTATTCTATTTTGTTATATTATGTCCTTAATCTATAATGGTGAATGCTCCTTAGAAAAAGGAAAAAAGTAGCTACTTATTGAGTATTTTAATACTCACACTTTCTATTATTAATCTTTGTTTATAGATTCTGAACATAAATCACTAAAGAATGACTAATATCTGTACAAGAACTTTCTTGTTGCCTTGGGGAACTTTCTAGGTTATATTTCATTATAAATTCCAAATAACTGTGATGGGTTCTTGTATTAATTATGCTATAAATCTCAAAAAGATAAATTATGAGGCAAATCCCTTTGCTATCAATCTTATTTTACCAAACCATTCATAGAAGGATATATTTAGTAGTCCTTATTCTAATATATTAGATCCTTTATCTTCCTCATCTATTGAATCTGATCTTGAGGAAGATCTTGAATAAAAATAGGGTGTGTTGAATTAGAAATTTCACTAGTTACAATATTTGTATATTAACTTTTTTGAAAAATTTTAGTACTCTGGTATAAATCTTTTATTATATGTAAATTATCTTTTGATCTTTCAAGTGCATCTATAATTAGTTCTACTTTTTATAAATATCTATTCTTACTTTTAGTAAAGTCAAGTAATAAAAGAATCAGAAATGTCTTAAAGACTTATAAGAATAGTTGATTACTGTATTAATATTAGCTAGATGTCTTTACACTGTTCACAGTACTAAGAGTTAGGTCATGATAGATATGTTGTAATAAATATTATTTATGTCTTGTCCTTATAATTGTTTCTCTTACATGTCTTTGTATAATGATAAGGCTATTGATACATTAAATTTTGACATGTTGTAATAAATATTATTTATGTTGTTTCCTCATTTTGCTTCATAGTCATGGTTACTATTATGCCTTCCCATTATGGAGGAGACGGAGGAGCCTTGCCACTACTAGGCCCCATTCGCATTATCAAAAAGGGCAAATTAGGTAAATTTTCTTATACTAAACTACTCATTTAATTTTTTTTCCTATACATATATGTTATTAACACAGTAAATATTTTTAGATATTGCACCACTTTGGTTAATGTATAGTAAAAAGATGAACTTGTGCCTTTAACAATTAATTTAGAAGAGCAATAGTAATCCATTACCTATTTGCTTTGATAAGAGTACCTAGTTCATGTTGAGGGAAAGCCAAAAGCACTTCCCACAATTAATAGGTGTACTTGTGAGGCAGCACTGTGCACCATTCCACAAGTCATGGATGTCAATATCTAAGGAATAACGATTATGTGTTGTTTAAGGAGTCAGTGTAAGAATTAACTTATTTTCTTTATTAATTTATGATTAATATTATCATTGTTTTATACTCATTTGATTATTATATGTTTTTCAATGCAACAATATATTAAGTATGTTGACATTTCACTGAAGGAGCTACCTTACATAAGTGATGACATCTAGTGCACTAAAGTCGATCAATATAAAGATTGGAAGAATGAGCTACACAAGCATCTCTTAGAGCATAGGGGATAACCTCACTCATAACATTAATAAAGCAATATAGGCAATTCTAGTTAATATCCTAACAAATTGTTAGGATAAATGTTACAAGTTATATGATGTGTGGGAGCATAGGGTAAGAAAGAATTAAAATAATACATGTTATAATTTTTTTTATTTCAAATTTACTACTAGCTCTTATAATGTCTTATATGTTTTTCTTTAAATTTGTAAGAAAGGTCTTGAAGAAATACATAAAATAGAGCATAGAAAAAATTCAATGATCTACACAAATCAAAGACTATTATAATGCATCAATACAATAAGTTATGCTTAGTTAGCATTCATAAAATTTAATATAGTCAATGATCTTACTAATATTGTTAACTTCTATTAAATTGACCTAATAAAATAAGGAAGACAGGTGTGTTGCAACTGCTAATAGAGAATTTCTATGAGTGTTATTCTAAATCATTGAAGAAATAGGGGTATTCAAATGCTTAGGCTAATTATATAAATAATTCTATTCTTATTTTATAATTTTAATTAATTTTGAAAACTTCATAGTAATACTAACATTTCATTTTAATAAAAAAATCAAGAGTAAAATGCTAGAGCAGGACACTTAACTAAAGTCAAAGTTTGATTTCTACCTTTAGTAACTCAATAGCAAGCTCGATACAAATTGATAAGTTTGCCATAGCTAATGAGGCATTAAACACTCGTAAAAAGCATAAGAAAGGGTTTAGTCACCTACTTCAAAGGACTTCCTATAGCACTCCTGATAGCAGCTCATTGAGTGTAGCTTATCCCCTAAGGCAATAGTAGGATGCACCATTTTCCTGAGGAAGTGCAAAGCTACATTGTTCAAAGCTAGTAACACATGGACTATATGCACCAAAGGCTACAACAAACTAAACAGCAACTTTAGTATCTATTCAAGTATGTGTTGCTTATACTTAGGGTGTGCACTTTTCCAACTACCTTTTGCTCCTTCTCACTTATGATTCATCCTTTCCTCAACATAGCCTACTGGATTCGCTCCATGACCATTTTCATATGGACCTAACCCTTAATAGGCCAATGACAATGATGATGATTACTTTCTAGATCTAGAGAATCTTTAGATTTTATATTGGGTTTTTTATTTGTAGATTATGCTTTCATGTACTAACATCATATAATTTTATTATTGTATATCATTTGCCACTTTACTTCATGTATTTCTCTTTCTATCTATTTTACTATCATAAATAATATAATGATATTTTAAAACTTTTAATAATTATGAAAAAGTGTGGGGAATAATGTTTATTATTAATATTGCTAGAAAATATAAAATTAATCATTAATTGTACAAATGTTAAGTATTTTTTGAAAATTTTTTAAAAAGACTAAACCAACAGCACGTATTATTGGAATAGGTTGTGGCATTTTTTTATATTCTAAAAAAATTATTTTTACCGATGACGAGTCATCCGAATGAATTGTATCATATCAGCAAAATTTATAACGACGACCAGTAAAGTGGCACAGTGATTATCATCACTATGATGAATTCTCCAAGTTCTGTTGTTCAGATTAAAATTAAAGCTCATCACTGAAGTGAGTGGTTGGGAACGTATAATCAGTTAAATGGACTTTTTTTAAAAACGTATTTCTTCTTGTGTCAAGCCTATGGCAATCTCGAAATGATTTTTTGAGACAAAAACTCTTATAGCCAAAATGACTCATCTTTTTGGTTAAAGCATTGGCCCTATTTGAAGGATTAATATTGATATTAGTAGACACATAACTTATCTCTTTGTTCGGTTGGATTCTAAAATCCTTGTTAGTCTTGTAGAGGGTATTTCAACTGTTAATGTGTCAATGCTTTGCTTATGAATTGGCCAACTCAATTTAAGATGCTTCTCCAACAAATTCCACGTTGCAACATATTTTTAGAGAATCCAATTAAGATGTTGATTAGCTAGTTAAGAAGGGAAAAATAGATCAAACTCCACTAGTTATCATTAGTAGTAACTATTAGAATTTTTTATGTGGCCTACCATACAACTAGCTTAACAATTATTTAAAAACTTTTTATTTTCTAAAGTTCAATTTGTTAAAATGATCTATTACTTTAGCTTATGAATACTTGATTATAGATTAATGTGTTTTGTGATTAAAATATAAGCCTATACCTTAACTAGCTCATAATGGAAGGATTTGATAAGGTTTTATTTATATTGGATAATTTTCCTCTCTACTCTTAACCTAATTCAATTATTAGTTTGTCTTATTGAAAATCACACAATTTAAGAAAAGGAGAGGAAGATCTATACCTCTATTATTTATCAGAATACTACTATGTTTAGGAGAATTAAATTCATGATAAATATATACTTTTACTTTAATTTTATTTTGGCATTCTAAAATTCTATACAATTTGTAATATTAATTTTTGTTACATGTGATATTAGAATCATATAGATTTAGGATCCAATTATTCTCTCTCATTATGCAAGGAATATTTGATCATAGCTATTATGAGTTTTCGATTTTCAATTCTCTAACAAAGATTGACTGCACATAGGATCATAATATAAATTGAGATCAATTTGAGTGTGGCATGTAAGCAAAGCCAAGAAAATAATTGGAGTGCTGGAAAATAATTAATGTCTTGTGTTCAAATTCCTTATGTTCTTTCCCTTATTTTCTTTCGTTTCTTTTAATTCATAATTCAATTGTTTATAGGTACTTCTAAAACAATATACATGTTTCTGTTGGTTAATAATTCAATTGGATTAGTAGGGATATGCTGGATGCTCTATATAATAGTTTTTTGTGCTTTGGCTAGCTTTCAAAGTTACTAATAACTTGTTTTAACCTTGTCATTAAGTTTTATCCTATAATATTGTTGTAGTTCCGTTGGTGCTACTAGTTGTAGAGGCCGCTTGGCGGGCAATGATAACAGATTTAGTACACCCACCTTATTTATTGTGTGACATTTTATCTTAAAAGATATGTTTTGTATTGTAAGGCTTTATTTTGATATGTTTGTTTAATATTAATCCGCTTATCGAGCTTTTCTGATAATGCTATTGATCCTTCTTATCTAACCTTATTATTTCATCGAAATGCCATTTGATCAATAGATGAAGTCGCTTGAGTATGGACATTTGAGAATTGAGACAGCGTATATAAAATATCTTTCTACCTTGTAGAAATTGCTAATATTAATATTTATGGTTATTTGAGAGGTTCGGTATCATGTGTGATAATGAGAGTTTTTCAATAGACACAAATGGATAGAAATAAATTTCTTTTTTGCTAGTTGATAAATGAATGATAAGGATTTTTTCTAATTATAATTAATTATGAGAATTTTTTTTGGATAAGTTGACAATAAGTTGTCTTTCACTTGTACAATGCGTTATAATGCCACTACAACAAAAAGTAGCAATAACGATGACTCTTTTAGCGGCGACAAAATTTCGATCATCACTAAAAGTATCTCCGACGACAGAGTCGTCGGTAAAAAATGCAAAATTTTTTAGAGGGAAATCGAAATGAGGGTTGGAAGATTTAGGCTTTTAGCGACGACAAAAGTCGTCGCTAAAAGCCTAAAAAAATTTTGGCGGCAAAGTTTGCGGAAGGGCGAGAAGAAATTCACTTTCAATGACGACATTGTCGTCGCTAAAAATATAAAGCTTTCAGCGACGACAATGTCGTCGCTGAAGGGTGGACCCATCAGCGACGACTCGGTCGTCGCTGAAGCCCTAAAAAATTTACGGTCAAAATTTCACCCATCAGCGACGACATAGTCGTCGCTGAAAGTGTCAATTTTCAGTGACGACTTTGTCGTCGCTGAAGGTTGATGCATCAGCGACGACTCAGCCGTCGGTGAAAGTCCTCCGATTTTCAGCGACGACAATTCCAGCCTTTAGCGACGACATTGTCGTCGGTGAAGGTTGGACTTTCAGCAACGACAATGTCGTCGCTGAAGAAAAACTCGGTCGTCGCTAAAAGCTTCAGCGACGATCGAATTTTTTATGTCGTCGCTAAAAGCCAGCGCCTATAAATTTGCGACGCCACCTCCTCCTCCTCATTTATGCATTTGAAGTTTCTAGAAATCAAGTAAGTTTCTAAACTTTCTCTCTATTTTTGTTTTTTCTAATTTTAGTATATTTATTTTTTTATATATGTTAATATGTATTAATTTTGTATGTTGTATTTTTTAATTTGTTAGTTATTATTAGTACTTGGCGTAGTTTGCGAGGAGTATTCAGAGTTGATCAGTAGATTTTTGCCATTGAGGTACGTAAATAAAAAATTATAATTTCTTTTGTGTACTAATATATTTAATTTACTCAAATAGTTTAGGGTTTAATAAATAGAATTGATAGTATGTTTAATTTGAATTAATAGAATTGATAGTGTGTTTAATTTAATACAAAATTTTGTATTATTTAATTTTGTATGTTGTAAATTTTAAATTTATTTATGTAAATTTAACTTAGCATTAATTTTATAAATATAAATTTGATTATTATTATGCATCCTTCAATTTGTAATTTTGAAGTATACATATATGTGTATATTATTCATTTAGACTAATGTGAGATAAAATAGTTATGATAATTTATTCACAAAATCTAAAATTTGTGATGCAATTTAGGAAACTTCAAACTTATTAGATTCAATGAAATAATGTAAGATAGATAATTATAATAAATATATAAATCTATCTTAGGTTCAGTAAGAGATTACAGTAATATAGTCTATTTTTTAATTGAGATTGAAACTTAACAATTCAAATTCTATTATTTACCCCACATACTAAGAAAAATTCAATTAAACTAGAGATTACATAAAAATGAAACCATAACAATTCAAATTATGATATTTACATCTCATAAAATTAAAAAATTTCAAAACACTAGGAAGTTCGCATGAAAATCACACCCCTCTTGGATAAAACTACATTTACTTAAATAAAGAAGTTGAATTGTGGAGGTTATAAATAATATACACTTTATAAAATCAAACTTACTTAAATTTACAACTATAAAGTCCGTATTCATAGTATAGACATCTCTATAAAGAAGTTGAATTGTGTACCTCATCAAAATAGTAAAGTAGGTTACGTAAATAACAGTACTGACACTTAAACAACGATACTTATAAATTGTTGTATCGTTAATTTAAATTATTGTAATATTTTAATTATTGTAAATATATTTTTACAATAATTTAAATTAGAACTACATTTACATTTAAATGTTAAGCTTAGACCCGTTCAAGGGTTGATTGTTTTCCGAACATCAGTCAACCCTTGAATTGTCCTGAAAAGTTGGACAGTTTGGGATATTATCATGTAGTTATTATTAACAATTTATCTGACTCTTGTTTGATATTGTGGAAATATTTTAGCATCCTAACTGTTCTCCGGGTATAAACTATACAAGTGTATAGTTTAAGCACTTGGAGAACCATAGGGAGATGCTATCGAAATTTCTGCACGGGTCAGTCGATGAGCGTGGATAAATTGAAAAAAATAATAACTATAGAAATATCTCGAATGGGATAGGATCCTACCCTTCAAAATTGGAGTGATACGGTGCATTTAGGGTGACTGTCAAATATTAATCAACATACTTTATTTCACCTAAAGCAATTTCCTTCCTGTTCAGTGATACAATGTCTGTCGATAAAAGTTGGATACACCTACCAAATCGATTGTCAGATGAGTATTGGAATGGTGCAGTAAGATTTGTTGAAAGAGCCAAAAACTTTGCTGACGAAAGGGGTATGGTAAGATGTCCATGCAAAAAGTGTGTGAATTTAATATTCCAGACATTACTAACATTGGAGGCGCACATTATAGATAATGGATTTCATCCATTATACATAAATTGGGTACACCATGGTGAAGTAGATGTTTCGACTTCTAGAGGAACTAGTGAGATATCCCCTAACAATAGAGATGAGCTGGCAGATATTATACATGATTTCATTGGCCCTGAGGCAACTGAAGTTGATTTTCACAATGACGAGTACAGGGGTGAGAATGCGGCTGACGAAGACATTGGAACAAAATATAGTAACTGTAATAACCTGTTCGAGCAAGTAGAAACAGAGTTGTATCCAGGTTGCACAGCATTTTCAGCATTGAACTTCTTGGTGAAACTTATGCATTTGAAGGTTCTGCATAAGTGGACAAACAAGTCATTTGATGCTCTTCTTCGATTATTAAAAGAGGCACTTCCAAACGATAATAAATTGCCTGAATCGTACTATGGTGCAAGGAAATGGCTCAACAAGTTGGGGTTGGGGTATGAATCAATCCATGTATGCAAACATGATTGCGCACTTTTTCGGAAAGATCATGCTTCTAAAGATAATTGTCCAATTTATGGGGAGAGTCGATGGGTAAATGAAACTACAAAAGGAAAGAAGGTGCCCCAAAAAGTGGTTCGATATTTTCCTTTAACTCCTCGACTACAGCGTCTGTATCGGTCGAGACATACTGCAAAAAACATGATATGGCATCACACTAGAAAATCAAAAGAAGAGGGGGTAATGCGACATCCCCTGGATGGAAAAGCTTGGCAGGAGTTCGATAAGAGGTATCCTAATTTCTCTGCTGACCCACAAAACGTCAGGTTGGGTTTAAGTGCAGATGGATTTAATCCTTTTGGTGATAGGAACCTATCTTATAGCATGTGGCCAGTGGTTATAACTACTTACAACTTGCCACCATGGATATGCATGAACCAATCTTTTTTCATGTTGACCCTATTAATCCCAGGGCCGCAATTGCCAGGTAAAGATATCAATGTGTTCTTACAGCCGGTCGTAGAAGAGTTGAGGGATCTCTGGGAGAGAGAAGTTGAAACTCGAGATGCAAATACAAATACGGTGTTCAATATGCGGGCAGCTTTGCTCTGGACTATTAATGATTTTCCTGCTCGAAGTAGTTTATCTGGGTGGAGTGGACAAGGATACAAAGCATGTCCTACATGTAATTCAGATACTCCGTCGATTCGAGTTAGAGGAAAAATAGCTTACATTGGTCATCGTCGTTAGCTTCCAAGAAGTCACACATGGAGAAATAGGAAGGAATTCAACAGAAGGTCGGAGAGGAGACCCCCTCCTCGGCCTCTTACTAATAATGTTATCATGGAACAGTTGGCCAAAGTGCCACAGAGACTTCCGGAAAAACATGCTGAATTTGGTGGTGTAAAGCGAAAGAGAGGTGCCGACAAACTTAATTGGAGCAAGAGAAGTATATTTTTTAATCTTCCTTATTGGCCAACATTAAACTTAGGGCATAATATTGATGTCATGCATGTTGAGAAAAATGTATGTGATAGCATCTTGGGTACATTATTGGAGATTAAGCACAAAACAAAGGATACAGACAATGCAAGACGAGATTTGGCAGACATGAAGATAAGGCCTAACTTGCATCTGTATGAGCAGAGGGGTCAACTTTTCAAGCCACATGCTGGATATACGCTTAACCAAGAGGAGCGAAAATGATTTTTCCAGTATATAAAGAATGTGAAATTTCCAAATGGCTTTGCTGGCAGTCTTAGTAAGAATGTCACAGATCGTGACCTGAAGTTAAAGGGGTTGAAATCACATGATTGTCATATTATTATGCAAAGACTGTTAGGACCAGGTGTCCGGGCTTTTTTTCCAAAGGAATTATCGTATCCACTTATCGAGTTATGCAATTTCTTTAGTCAAATATGTGCTAGAACTCTCAACAGGGAGGATATTCTGCAAGCCAAACAAGACATTATCATAATTTTGTGCAAGCTTGAGAGGATATATCCCCCAGCATTTTTTGACATAATGGTTCACTTAGTGATGCATCTGCCAGACGAAGCATTGGAAGGAGGACCCGTTCATTTTCGGTGGATGTACCCATATGAGAGGTATATAAAAAAGTTAAAGGATTATGTTCGAAATCGTGCTTGACTGGAGGGTTCAATTTCAGAAGGATATATTGTTGATGAGGCATTAACGTTTTTCTCCATGTATTTGGAAGGAGTGGAAACTAGATTCAACCGCTCTGATAGAAATCAAGATGTAACACCTAGTCAAACAAGAAGGACATTGTCGGTGTTCCGGTCCCAATGTCGACCGATAGGGAAGAAGACTATTTCTCATTTCGATAGGAGGGATCGGGATATTACAGTATGGTACATCTTGAATAATTGTACTAAGATTGAAAAATATCTCCAATGAGTATCTTAAACTTCAGTTGTGTTCTTCTCCCTTTTGTGATTATGATAGACTAAGATTGTTATGTTCTACAGTGAGCATCGTTTGGAACTCGAATGAAGTGGTGCTGAAGATATTGATAACTTACAGAGAACCAAATTCCCCTCGTGGTTTTACTCGAAGGTAAGGATTTTTTTCTTCCTAAATCCATTGAACAGATATCTTAAATATTATTCATTTCGCTTGTTGATATTTTAATTTAATTCTTGGAATAATTGTTACTTTTGTAGATGTACTATTTACATAGGAACGGTTCCCCAGAGGCCACCGAAGAGTTACTATCATTAGCATCCGGTCCCAGTTTCAGTAACATGGTATACTCTGCGTGCATTGTGAATGGAGTACGCTTTGTAGCCAAAGCTTGAGATGAAAAGCACAAAACGCAAAATAGTGGCATTTCTGTTCCGGGGATTGATGGTAACATGTTTTATGGTGTACTGGAAGAAATAATTGAGTTGACTTATTTAAATAAGTACAATGTGACTTTATTTAAATGCAAGTGGTATGACACTGATCCTATAAAGAAGAAACTTTATACTGATAAGAATATCACAAGTATCTCCATTAATGGACAATGGTACAAGGATGATCCTTACATACTTGCTACTCAAGCAAAACAAGTGTTTTACACTGACGATCTCCTTAATGGACCAAATTGGAGGGTCGTCCGTAATATGGTGCATCGCGATATATGGGATCTACCCAGTGATGGAGATAATGCACAAGACCTGTTATTTCTGCAGGATAGTAACTCGTCCAGCTTCAACCTCACAGTTGATCTGGGAGATTTCGATCTAGTACATCTAGGTAATGAAAGAAATAGTCCTTCAATCATTCCAACGTACAGAAATGTTGGACCTGGTGCTCATGGAGAAGACACCTTCATCGATGATGACGAGAGCCTTGAAGACGAAACAATTGATGATTATATGGATGAGGAGCCCACACAATCTGATAATGAAGGAGAACCTGATGACCATGAGTCTGTTAGGTTCATCGACACTGATTCTGACTAGGGATAAAATAACATATTCGAACCACAACTCATAAGTGTAAGCATGATTATTAAAATAATAAATGTGATTGTAAAAAGTTAAACCATTTTATTGTTCAACCGGACATTGAATTCTTTTTAATTACTTATATAATGTGTATTATTTTAGTTATGGCGGATGTCGAGGCACGATACCACGGAGGTGACGCTGGAGGCGACCCACCGGAGCGACCCACCCATATTCCATCTCAGTGTGAGGGCTCATGTATTTGTTATTAATTGTGCATACCTAAGCTTGATTAAATATTATGTTTATTTTGTTAATATTTTTCTTTATTAAATGAAGTAGCACCTGCTAAAAAGAGGGGACCGAATAGGTCCCTAAGACTGCACGAGAAGATAGGCAGGGGTGGAGGCAGACCGGTGCCTATACAGTTTGATACGACTGGTACATGGCATGTGATTGGTGAGAATGCCAGTCATCTCCCTCGTGATATTGGCAGCATGATCCGCGCCCACGTGTCGCCCTATTATAAGTCATGGCGGGCTGTACCTCAGGAGATTCGAGATAGAGTTTGTAGGAGGTTTGCGTAAGTATCCATTTCCTTTTGAATTAATGTCTTTGAGATTGAAATTTCTAAATATATTACTCATAAATTTATTAAATGTCTTTTAATGCAGTCCCATTTCGAGTTCCAGGGCATCTCTGAGGGTGTCGGGATAGAGCGCTCTCTGGTTTGATGCGGACTGCTGCCGACCTGTACAGAGATTGGAAGTACAGGTTGAATAAGCATTTCTTAGAGCATGGAGGTGATCAATACCAGGAGTATGACTTGGATCGAGCTCGACGTTGTGTGCCTCGATCTGTCTCACCGCAGACATGGCAGAGGTGTGTGGACTTCTTTGACAGTGACGAGTACAGGGTAAGTATGATATTTTATGATATTATGTCAGTATTTCATAATTAGTAAATTGTGAACATAAAAATTTAACTTTTTTCTCTTAATTTGCAGGAGTTATTTGCAAGAAATACAAATAATAGAGCACAGAAGGTCGTGAATGACCGGCATGGGTCAAAGTCTATTCCTGCACATCGCTTTGATAAGGTAATTTAAATTTTTTGTATCTTTTTTAAATATATCCAATTGTTAAATAGCATTACTACCCTTCATCCTTTCTTTCTGTTACAAAAATTGAACAGAGAAACAGAGATACTGGTGAGTTGCAGTCGGTGCCCGATAACTTTAGGGACCGACACACATACAGGTCGGGGGAGTGGGTGCATCCGATCCCTCAGGGGTAACATGTAAGTTATTTGGATTTCATATTTTAAATAAAATTTTACAAATATATCTTCTAAGATAGATTTCTTATTACTTTTTTTTAATAATTTAAGGCGAGGATGATTAAGCTCATGACTCAGCATGTACAGTCTAGTGTATCATCCACTAGCTTGCCTACGACTCCTGTACAGTTAGATGAGGCTGCCATCGCCGATGAGGTGCTTGGCACTCGTCGAGGGTACAGGAAGGCTGTAGGGCGTGTACTTGCTGGTCAGACTTATCGTTCGATGGGGACTTCTAGTACGGCGACGAGCTCATAGTCCGTATCTCAGGTCGGTGAGTTGCAGGAGCAGTTACATCAGAGTCGAGAGCAGGTTGAGCAGAGCCAGCGATTGATTCAGGAGCAGCAACAGCGGCTTGATCAGCAGCAGCAGCAGATTACACATTAGCAGGAGATGATGCAGCAGCAGTTTGGGACTTATCTTACTGAGATGACCTCGATCCTCAGACAGCAGGGTATCGTCTTACCGCCGCCTCCATTTGCTGCTGCTACACCGCTTGGGCTGAGTAGATTTGCGCCTCCACCTACCGCTCAGCCACCAATGTCATTTTATCATCCTCGTAGTCAGGATGATGATGATGATGACGACGACGACGATCATGGTGCACTGTGATATTTGCACCTCCCTACTTCCCCATAGTATATTTTGTTTATGCATCTTTATATTTTTTATATGTGCACATTTACATAGATGATGTATATATATTAGTTTATTCATATAAAAATTATTTTTACCATTGCTTTATGAGTATTAATTTTTTATGTTGGATCAAATTGTTAGATATTATTAATAATACTACTAATATATTATAATTGTATAATTTATATTAAATTAAATTTAAAAAAATTATTAAACAAGTCAAGTTAATTAAAATAAAGAATATATCATTTGAAATATATGACAATTTGATTTTAAAATTTTAAAAAAAAATTCAAAAAACTTTTAGCGGCGACAATTGTCGTCACTATAGACTAAAAGTCGTTGCTGAAAATTAGACCTTCAGCGACGACAATTAGTCGTCGCTGAAAGTTTGACCAAAGTCGTCGCTGAAATCTTAACCTTCAGCGGCGACTTCTTATCTATAGCGACGACAATTGTCACCGCTAAAAATCAAAATTGAAATTTTTTTGAATTTTAAAATTATTTTTTGCGACGACAAAGTTGTCGCAAAAGGTTTACCTTTTAGCAGCGACAAATTATCATCGCTAATGACCTTTTCGGGCACGGACTTACGCCGACGATATTTTTAACGATGACTTTTTCTTTTGCGACGACCGAGAACTTTTTAGCGACGACAAATGTCGCCGCTAAAAGGCTTTTTTGCTGTAGTGTGCTATATGGCCATACGAGCATGAGCCTAATAAATAGTGTATGACGCTCTTTGGTTTCAACTAAGTTTTCTTTATATTTTATTTTATTTATTTTATTAGTCATATTATATTGAAGGCAAATATTCTGGTATTATACACCCTCTCCAATTGTTATTGTGACTATCTACTGAATTTTTTTTATAAAATATTTTTTATATACTTAATGAAGTTTTAAGATTCCAAATTTTAATGCAATATGGGGCTTGTATGATTAATATAGAGGCATATTGTATAACACCTTATTATGAACTGATCATATTTTGTGAGTTATTAATTTGGTAAAACTATTTGAATGATAGTTCTAGACAATTTTTAAATTTTAGATTTTTTTTGAAATACTTTTAGATTAATTTCAAATAATTATCACTAAAATGAAATTATTTATATTGACTTATAATGTTTTTGTACTATGAATACTTATAGGATTAATTTCTAATTATTTCATACAATTACCTATGTAAAAGGGGTGGTTGTGTATTTTGATTAGAAATTGGCCTATTGAAGTATTTTTTTTAGACATATTTTTTATTAAGAATTTATCTGCCTAAAAGGATAAGTTCCTAATATTAAGGTATTGTCTTGGTTCGCTTCAATGATAAAGCATCTTTACATTCTACATTTTTTTATCCAAAGAGGAGAAAAAGGAGCAATTTTTTTATACTCCTAAATGATTTTATTATCTATGTGCTCATGAACTATCATATTGTATCTCTTTATAATATTATACATAATATTGTTTGCTTCATTAATCATTTTATCTTATTATTGAAATTATTTTGAATAATTAATAGCTCATGGAAAATTTTATTGCTAAAAATAAAATTTTATGCTCTTAGTAGTTACCTATTAAGATTCTTATTTGTTTCTTTAGAGATTTAATGTTAAGATAATTATTATATCGAGCATAAGATAAAAGAAATATTATACCTCAAGTATCTTGTTTGCTAATAATTTACTAATAGTTAGTTTGATGAGTATTGTTTTTTATTTCACGCTTAATGTAATAAGCTGATGACATTTTGGAAAAATTCTTTTTGAAAATAATTCAATAAAGTGACATTAGGAATCTAGCAATTTTTTTATTTAAAAAATTAATTAAGTTTGAGATGTGATGTGATGCAATATGGGTTTTATGATTGGTATTGGTGCATTTTTTTTTTACACTTCTTATTGGATTAATTATGTTGTTATTATTTTTAATAATTTAATTTATAATTTTGGGCTTAATTTTAATGCATCAATTCTTTTTAAAAAATTTATGAATTAATTTAGATAATTATCACTAAACTAAAATTATTTCATATTAATTCATCGGCTTTCAAAATATTATAAATGCTTATGGGATTGATTTTTAATTATTTCATAAATTTACCTACCTAAATGGGTGAATGTATGTTATAATTAAAAATGAGTTTAATAAAATAATTTTTAATTATTTCATACAATATCCTATCTAAAGAGTTGTTATATGTTGTAATTAAAAATTAGTTTAGTAAAATAATTTTATTTTTATATTTATTTTATTATATATTTGATCTACTCAAAGGGGATAAATTTGCGATAGTATATAGTATATTATTCTAGTTGACTTTAATTTTATGAGGGTCTTTGTATACTACATTCTCTACCCATAAGAGAGGATGTAGTGATATTTATATACTCTTAAGCATGATTCTTATATTCAAAACTAACTTATTACACTTTTTATTTTTTTGTACAATCTCTTTTGTTATAAATATATTTTATTGAACATATGGTATTTGTGAATTTTTTTAATATCCATTTTACATAAGATGTTTATACTTATAAAAAATAAATTTATTATGGGCATGGATCAAATAAGGTGCATTATTAAACAATATTAATATTGTTTTGAATAATTTTGTTTTAATTTTTTAAAAATTAATTTATACTTCTAAATTTATTCCCATATTGACTTTGATTTAATGGTAGCTTTAATTTTTAAAATAAATTTATATTTTAAGCCTCATTATGTTTTTGAATTGTATAGATTTAAGATGTTTTTATGTAGAAAAGGCTTAAAATTGAGGCAATTTGGATGTAATAATATTTTTATTTTGTGATCATTTAATATGTTGTCTTTTATAGAAATTGATCAATTGTTATATGTGTTTAAAAAATCATTGTTTTGAATAATTTTTATATCTTGATTCTTTTGAAAAATTTGTTGATTATTATGGATAATTATCATTAAAGTGAGATTATTTATATTAATTTATAAAATTCTTGAGTTATATCATATAGGATTGATTTATAATTATTATATGCAACTGTTTGCCCAAAAGAGGGTGTTGCATATTTTAATTAGGAATGTTTTGCAAAACATATAAATTTCTAAAGTTATTTTGCTTTTAAAAATATATTTGCTTAAAAAGGACTGCTTTCAATGTTAAGATGTTGTCTTGATTGGTTTTGTGATTAAAAGAATGTTTTATAGTTTACATTTTTTGCCCAAAGGAAAGATTATAGTAATGTACATTACTCTTATATCTATGAACTAAGAGTTGCATTGTTGCTTCCAAAATTGTTTCTTTTACTTGTATAGTAAAAGTATTACCTCTTTGAATAAATATTTTTTTCAAGATATAATCAAACTATGCTATTTTAACTTTGATTATAAGGATAAGCTAATCTAGAGGATCTATCTACCTAAAGGATATAGTCTCTTAAATATCATATTATCTTCTATATGACTAATTTAATGTATTAAGAGAGAATTTAATACTTACTATATGTTTAATCCAAAGAAGAATTTATAGTTATGTATTGGGAACTCTTATGTAAACCTTGCTAATATATTAGAAAATTCCCTTTTATTTATTATATGCAATTAAATAATCTATACAACTAAATTTAGTTTTCTTATAGTTTAAAGAGTTTACATGTTGATGAGTTAAATTTTGTATTGTTATATGGTGTTATGGCAAAATAGATATCAAATATTAATATAAATTTTTCCTTCTCTTCTTTAGGGTGAAGTTATATATAATTTTCTTTAACAAATTACATTTGATAAATAATTCATTAATTAATTAGTGTAGATAAATGTATAATTGTTTGTTTATCAAGAATGCCATTAATATTATAAATTTTTTTGAAATGTAACAAATTACATGATAATATTTAATCTATATTTTGAAATGGTGTATGGATTTCAGGAACTACATCAAATCTTTACATTAATGGGAGTTTGATTTAATGTTATAAAATTTTGCTTATATTGAAAAATATGATACCTATGTTCATGAGCTTATAGTGATAAAAGATTATTTGATAATCTTTAATATTACTTTACTTTATAAAAGTGCACTTAAATATTAAAATTTTCTTGTACAATTTAGTTTGTAATAACTTATATATTATTACATACAATTGTTCATTAGAAAACGTATACAATAAAGAGGTAGAAGTTTAATTGAGCCCTCTTTTATGCAATAATATTTGGATTTTGAAGTATTTTTTTCAAGCATATTTTCTATTAACAATAATGCATATAAGCTTCTATGTTGCCTTAGGAATAATATAAAACATTTTATAAAGTTTTTGACATATGTGTTGTGAGTCTAGTTTCTCTTTTCTAGGTTTTTTTTTTGTATGAGATTTTTTTATTAATTAGTGTATATTATCACCATAAGAATTTTTCAAATTGTTATAAGTTAAACTTGAGACTTTTATTCATACTTTTTTCAAGTAATCTCTAAAAAATTTGTTCTAAAAACTCTCTTGTTAAATTAATTTAGAATCAATTTTAGTATCCAATTCTGATAGTCATGTAAGCTGCTTGTTTGAGACATCAAAGTTAACTATATTATTGATTTATCTTGATTATTGATTTATGTTATTTATATTATATTAAGTTAGCAATTTGAGAATTCATAATTTTACATACTATTGAGATATGTTTGTGAAATTTAACTATTATTTTTTTTTCTAAACCAAGGATCTTATGTTTATAAAATTGGAAGCTATGGGTGTTCAGTTTTATTTTCTTATAATATACTTTGTTAATGTGAGTTCTATATTATATATTATAGAACCTTTCATCTCAATTAATAATTATAACATGCTTGTTGGTACACAGATATGTGTTTCATATATATTATTTTGTGTATCATTGTTATATTTGTTCTTGATCATTTTGGTATGTTACTGTACATTTAAATATGGAATTTATGGTTTCTATATTAATACATATATCTCCATATTGTGAAACGTACCAATTATTGTAATTATAAGGATTAAGACTTTATGTCAATTGTTAGCTTTGACCTTGTATATGTGGTCTTTGTGGGCACCATATTGAAATAACGAGAATTAACTTGATAAAAGTTAGGTATCAAATCTTATATATTATTTTATATAACACCTTATTAGGATTAAAATTTGATGTTTATTGTTAATTCTTGGTATATGTGTTTGTCTCTTAATTAATACTATTTTTAAATTTTGAGACATTCTAACAACATATTCATGAGAACTAAAATTTGGTGTCAATTGTTAATACTTCTATTATATACCCATATCTTAGTTATATCAATCTAAAATATAGAGATGTTCTAGTAAATATATTTATAAGGACTAGGATTTAATACCAGTCACTAGCTCTTGTATTTGATGTTTGTCCCTTAATCAACACTATTTTAGAATTTTGAGATAATTAACTTTATTATTGCAAAAAGATTTCTCTTCCTTACTATTGAGTTTGTTGCAAAGAAATCATCAAGGATTGACTTGAAAAGTAACATATTTTATTTGATCATAGTTTTGATACTACTTTTTTTACTATATTTTTTATATTAATGACTCATATTTAAGTAGTTGATAATATATGCAACCATGAAAGATCTTGTATTGATAATAATGCAATTACTATCATAATTCGATATTGTTAGTTACTTAACTGTGCATCATGTTTTAGATATTATTTCTTAGATAGTGTGTTTTCAAAATTATGGTCATGTGTTCTAAATTTTATGTTTAACTAGAGAGTTATTTTCATATAAAATATTTTTTAAAATAAAATCTTCATAATTAATGTTACTCAAGTGGAAGATTATTAAAAAAATTTTATATAGATTACCATTAATTGTAGCTTTTTTTTTTTTATAAAATCAGCTAAATAATGATCAAAGAGCTTTTTATTTTATAAAGATAAATTTGTTAAGATAATCCATTAGCTGGACTTATAGATATTTAATTATGATTTAATGAGTTTGGTAGTTAAAGTATAGATTCATACCTTAACTGATTTATAATGAGAGGACTTGATAATATTTTATTTATATTAGATATGTCTCCTTTTTACTTCTAACCTAATTTAATTATTATCTTGTCTCATTAAGAGCCACACAGTTTATGACTAGAAGAAGAGGAAGATTTATGTATATAGTATTCATCTAAATACGACTATATTTAGGAGAATTAAATCCATGACAAAGATATGCTTTTGTAATAATTTTATTTTAGTTTTCTAAATTCTATATAAATTATAATATTAGCTTTTCTTACAATCCCCCACAGGACGTCATTCCCTTGCTATCTCAAGATGTTTCTTTACTCCATTTTTCCCGTTTTGTATCGTTCAACAATGTAGACTATGGCTAGTTTTTTTATTTGCTGCCCCTCTGCTTTGATGCCTTTTGAAACCAAATAATAATAATAATAAAATTGATTCATCTTTTGGCTGTACATTCTCTTAAATCTTTGCCTTTGTATGAAAATAAAATGCAAAAAACTATGTAATATAAAAACAAATGACTAAGGATGTTTATTCCAGCAGAAAACTTGCTTTTGGAAAATATATATTTATTTTCTGGTGTTTGAAAATTTTACAGAAAATTAGTATATGAAAAGTAGCATTTAAATCAATAGAAAAAATCAATTAAAAAGTGGAAAACGACTTCTGCCTTACTCAAGCAGAAGTTAAGTTCCGGAGTGATGCGCCCTCCTTCAGTAGAGATACGTACTCCGATTCACATCTTATTAGACGGCTAAAATACCAAATTAATGCTTTTTACGAAACTTATTACCGTTTTACTATTTTTTCAAAACATATTACCGAAATACGCACGGTGGCGGGAGGCACCATTTGGTGTGGCACCTCATGGGCGGAGGCACCATCTAGGATGGCGCCTTTGGGGTGCTCCGAGGCCGCCATTCAAGGTGGCACCCTTGGTTCATTTTTTCCATTTTTCCCTTTTAAAATTAATTAATATTGATATCATTTGAAAATAAAAATTATAAAAATAAATAATATATGATTGTAACTGAAAATAAATTTTTGAAAATAAATTGCTTATTTTATAATTATATTTGATGTCATATAAAAATATGTTAACTCCACTTTGATATCTAATACAAAAATTTAGTATAGGAATTAAATAAGAAAGTAGTTAATGATAATAATATAATGAATAAAAATAATAAATATTTAGTAAATAATTAAATAGTATTTAAAAAATATAGGATCAATAAAGAATAATTACATAATTTACATGAATGTCTCTCAAAATTTTATGTAATGACAGTTAATTTTTATCAATTTTTGAAATTATAAACTTCTAACGCTTGGAATTATATTATTACAAGTAATTATTTAATATGTTATTACACATAAGTAAATTTATTGAGTATACTAAAATATTCTTTATATACAAAGTTGAAGATAGCTAAAAATGAAAAGAAATATAATGTAATAAATATATTTTTCTTATTTTATATTTATTCCAATAATATGCTTGTCACTTTGTATTTATTTGAATAAGATTTTTTTTTAATTTGTGACAGAATGAATGCAAACTGGCGAGGTTGAAGATAGCTAAAAATTTTTAAAAATATGATTATTTCGTTTCAATAATCTTTTCATTTTGTAATGAAATCGAAATTATAACATGAATTAGTTATTTTTTATTTCATTAGAATGATAAAATATTTTGGCAATGATAGTTAAAAGTACCGATTAATTATTTTTTAAGAAACTATTATTCGTTTCATCGTTCGCTCGAAATATTTTATCAAAATAAGCACAGAAGATACGAACAGCGATGGAGAGACGCCAAATGACGTGTAGAGGTACGCTAGACGAAATGGCATCGTTCGCGCTGAAAGGAAGGAACGACAGGCGATATGGCACTTTTGGCCTATGGCACCCTCGCTCCTCATTTCTAAATTAATTAGCCGGTGACTGTGTTGATTGTGCACCCTAGAGACATGAATTTTTGTGAAAGTATGATAATTAATATTATTTATTTACTTTCACACGATAAATAAAAAAAGAGTAGATAGGTTAAAATAGGCTAATACGTTTATTTCATAAACTATTTTGCGCTTCACTGCAGTTTCGAAACTATTTACCAAATTACGCAGGGCGCCGTTGAAGGCGCCTTTCAACATGGCACGTTCGCTACAATGAATTTCACTGTGCGGGCTGGGAGGTGCTATTTCACCTGGCGCCTACCCAACAAACTTAAGTTTATAACTTATGGGGCTGGGAGGCGCCAAGTGACATGGCACCTCCACAGCCCCATTTTATAAATTAATTAAGTTTTATAAATTTATATATTTATTTATATAATTTTAATTTTATTATAATTATAATGAAATTATAATTTTTAAAATTTAATTAATTATATTTTATGATATTATTTATCTATATTAGTCATAAAAATTAATATATAATTATAATAAAATTAAAATTATATAAATAAATATATAAATTTATTAAACTTAATTAATTTATAAAATAGGACTATGGAGGCGCCATTTCACTTGGCGCCTCCTAACCCCATAAGTTCTAAACCTAAGTTTGTTGGGTGGGTGCCAGGTGAAATGGCGCCTCCCCAGTGAAATTTGCTACAGCGAAGGCGCCATGTTAGAAGGCGCCTTCAGCTGGCGCCCTGCGTATTTTGATAAATAGTTTCAAAATTGTGGTAAAATGAAAAATAGTTTACAAAGTAAACATATTTTGGTATTTTAACCGAGTATATATTTATAACAGTTGTAAAAGAATGATAATTAATAATATTAGTTATTATATGTGGAAGATGTCCTTATCATCATTTTTTAAATAAAATTAAATATTGCAATGATCTTCGTGATTTATTATTATTTGTAATTATTCCTGCGCAAGCAATTAAAAAAGTCGTAGTAATTAGAAACATCCTAAATGTTGATGTTTGGTAATAAAGTAGTAAAATCATCCTAAATGTTGATGTCTGGCAATAAAGTAGTAAGATAAATGTATACAAATATACAAATATACAAAAAACATAGAAAAGAAAGCTAATGTCTACGCAAGTGATGTCCAGTCCCACATCTAAGATTGGTAATGTGGCGGCCGTATCTACTAACCCTCTACGCAGGCTCGGGAGTCACATCCCCGGTGTCTGTGTCTGCTCTACCTCCACCTCCTACTCTGCCTCTACCCCTGGCTCCCGCTCTGCCTCCACCTCTACCTCTATCTACAAGCTCTGAGTCATCTGTCATCATGCCACCATGCGCTAATCCCTGATCCTGAGTATGCCAATCAAATACAGGACGATATGGCTGCGCTGGACCAGCATCATCGGAAGGAAATGCATAGAATGCAGATGAAACTCCTAGTACGTGTGGAAATGCTTGGAATGAGGATGGAACACCAGGAGGCGGCTGGTACATCTGGGATGGCGACGGCCCAAATAGTGCGGCCGGGAACATGGTGGAGGATGAAGGATCATCAGGTGTAGTAGGGTGCACATGAGATGGGGCAGTAAGATCAGGCATCATCGTCATGGTCTCCTGGGCAGTCGAAGGTGGAATCTACTGCATTGTCGAAGCGGACGGAACATCAGCCTGCGACGTATGCCGTGGAGCAGTGCGACGTTGTCGGCGAGAGCGAGGCTGATCATGGTCACCCTCCGCAGGGTCTGGGATGTGATGGGCCTGGGGAGCTGGCTCCGCATGTGAGTCAATAATGACATGATCAACCTACTGAATCGCATGAAGGATGGACTCCGTCGCTGACCTAAGCGCATCGAAGGTGAACATAGCCTGCCCCTCAGGGGTAGTAAAGTCTTGTAGTGAAGAAACCTCATCTACCTATGCAAATTTTTGACATTAAAATTAGTTATAATACTAATGCATTTAAAGAAAATCAGATACAAAAAACTAGCACGCAATATTACCACAAGGTCAAGCGCTCCCCCAACAGGTGTAATACATCGTCTGGTAACCTGTCTGTACCATGTCATGTAATCAGAACGTGGTCCCAGAACTAGGCGTGTCGTCGGCTCGGCGGTAACGCACAAGTCTCGCCGAATATCCCAGAGTGCAATATACGGCTGATGGCGGATGTGCCACTCCTCGTCATGTCGGCCGGATAAGTGAAGGCAGTGGACCTCCGCCACCTGCTTCGGTGGCTTTGGAATACCCTAGCGTAGTCCAAACTGCCGCAAAACTCTATCAGGCTGGTGCCACTCGACAATCTGGAAGTGAATGAGCGGCACCACTGCTGTCCAGGTGTCGCTCCCGTCAAAGCAGTACTGAGGCAGTGATGCGGTGACCTCCTCAGTGTACGGGATCCAGTCGATCTGAAGTTACAAATTTAGGTTAGGATTTAAACACAATTGTGGATTGGATAAAGCCTTGAAATTAATGATTATAAAAACCCCCTACGTACCTGGTCAAGTCGAAGGCGGTCCAGCACGTATCTGTAATGGGGTAGGCTGTGTGCTGGACTATCCTGGAACGTCTTCTAATAGTGCCACCTGCCAGGTTCAATAACAAAGTTAGGCAACTTCGTAGCAAACTTAATTATAAGTGAAAGTTGAAATATTTTCTAACCTGCGCGCTAAGGGGCCAATCCCTGCATCCCCCTCTGGTATGTCTAAAATAGCTATCGCGGGGGCGATAGTGGGAAATCTATCCCAAGCCCAAAGCTGCAGTAGTAGGCAACAACCTCTTATCTCTCTGTAATCCGGTGCGGTGGCCTTGCAGAGCTCTCTGTACAAGTATGCCAGGCAAGCAAACCCCCAACTGTATGTCCCAGCCTCATGTAAGTGTGCGATCAAGGGTAAGTGCATGAGGTGGACGTATGTGCCGGAATGGTCTGGAAATAACGTCCCACCAATGAGTCGTAAAATGTAAGCTCGGGCGAATCTCTGCACTGTCACCTCATCCGCATCATCTGGAAGATGAGTGAAATGCCTCTCCAACCAACTCATCCTCAGTCGCCCCCCTCGGATGACATTCTCATCCACCAGTAACTGGAGTCCCAAGTACTCCTCTATCAGGCCTCCCCATCCCCACACAGTGGGCCCCGTCACTACTCGACTGTCAATGGGTAGGCCGAGCTGAAAAGCAACATCCTGCAGGGTAATAGTCGTCTCTCCCTGCGGCATGTGAAAGGTATGCGTCTCCGGCCTCCACCTCTCCATAAGAGCACTGATCAACTGATGGTCAATCGACACAAACTCACACATCGCCAAGCCGTAAAAGCCTGCCTCTCGCAGAAAAGAGACAATCAACTCCGGCGGCTGCTGGTGATGGTAGTGATGAGCTCGTCGAATCCTAAGCACACGGTCAGGCTGCAAAAGAAAAAACAACACCAACTATAACGTCTGACAATTCAAAAACAGTTAATACTCAGATTAATTAAGGTATAGCTATTTCCATACATGGCCTGCCCAAATCGACTGGGATATGTGTGAGGCCTGAGCGGTCAGCAGAGAAGGATCGCGTGGTCCAGGATCAACGCGCCAGGATGTGGATGCCATCTGCCACGACAAGCATTGCATTGGAATGAAATTTAAACACACACAAACTTAAAGATGTTGTCCAATTTAAGTACAGCCTTAAGGTATAACTAATATCATAAATAATATCATAAACTGTCTTAAATTTAAGGTGCAATATATATAAATAATATCATAAAATGTCAGATAATAAAAAATTTCACATTACTAGTAATGGGGTAACCCTTATATACATAATGATGTGCAAATTTACAACCGTAAAAAATAAAATACAGTGTGCAACCGTTACACTTATGATATTAGTTAACATACTTTGAAGCATACATGCGAAAGTAAATAGTAAAAATCAAGGTGTAGAAGGGTCTTCGTCCCCATGAAGCAATGGGCAACGCTTACGATTATGTCCTTCCATCTTACAATGACTGCATTTTTGCTTTACACTGCTCTCTTGAGGCCAATCCATCTCATTTCTAATTCTGGTCGACTTTGGTCGTCCCCTTGCACGTAATCTTCCATAATTTGGAACTAGGACAGGGAATGGTGGTAGGTTATTCCATTGCGACCAATCCCCAATAGGCCACCACTCAAATTTGTAGCAATTGAGCAACGTGTCAAGCCTGTATACAGCATCGACATATGGTTCCCACGATATGTTGATTGAGGCACAAGCAACAATAATATGAGCGCAGGGATACCTATATGCTTGGAATTGTCCACATTCACATTGTCCTTTGTCTAATAACACCTGGACGACCTTTCCACATGACCCCCTGGCCATATCAGGGCCCTCCACCACCTCAAACCTAGTCCCTTCTCTATTGTAAGCACGAACGTGGTAAGAAGAAGCACGTGACTGGATAGTCGCAAGCTCCTGTCTGAATCTGCTTGCGTATCTGTGTCCTTGTTGTAGGTCAGCGTGCGCTTCTTTTGCCCTTTCCACAAAGTACTTGATGTATCTATAGTATGTTTGTTGGACAAGGCCTGTGATTGGCAGCTTCCTTAGTCCTTTGAATAGGCCATTGATGCACTCTACAATGTTAGTCGTCATATGACCATATCTTCTGCCTTCGTCATAAGCAAGCATCCACTTCTCATTCGGAATAGCGGTCAACTTCTTATGGATCTCCTCATTGACTTTGCTAAGATTGTCCAATCTCTCCATGGCCTTTCCCCAACTGGGCTTGTACGCTGAATAGAAGGAGACAAATAGGTTAACTAAAATGAACTACCAGGTGCACAAATTTATAAATGAAAGGTTCAATAAAGAAATTATGCTATAACACATACCAATCTTAAGGACAGCTTTCCTCACATTGTCATCCCTGCACTTCTTGCGAACATTGCTGGCAATGTGTCTGATACAATACCGATGATAAGCAAAAGGAGGCTGCCATCCCAGGCCTTCGGTGGCTACAGCATCTTTGATAGCTCGGTGCCGATCTGATATCAAGCATATTCCTTGCTTGTTCGTGACATTTACCCGCAGTAATGCCAAAAACCAACTCTAATTTTCATAGTTCTCCCTATCAACAATGGCAAAGGCAAAAGGAACGGGGCATTTGTTACCGTCCTGGGTCACAGCAATCAGTAGCACGCCCCTGAACTTGCCATACAGGTGCATGCCATCAACTTGTACGAATTGCTTGCAGTAAGGAAATGCAGCAATGCATGGCTTGAAAGCCCAGAAAACTCGGTTGAAAACATGTTTCTGCGGATCGACACGATTATCAGCTGTGACAAATTCTTGGGACTCCAACTTGAACAGCGCCTGGTCACAGTAGCCTAAAATGTCCAACCATTTGGGGAGCACTTCTTACGATTTATCCCAATCACCGTGCACCTTGACAATTGCCTTTTGTTTCGCCTTCCATGCTTTCCTGTACGAAATCTTGTACCCGTACATGCCTTCCACCCTCTCTTGTATAAGCGAGATTGGAACATCTTGCTTCATTTTAATCATCTCCAGGATCAGGGAACTGATATACTCGGAATCCAGAGACTTGTGGTCCTGTGTCAAACTAGCATTAACACATGTGTGGGGCCTTGAAAATCTAGTTATGGTCCAAGTGTTACAATTCTTCAGTTTCGCCACTCTGAGGTGGAAATTGCATTGGTCCCCAAATTTATCACACTTCACGCTCAATCTTCTGGTATCCGACTCCTCCACGTAATAACTGTGGTGCCTTCTGATGTGGTAATGCTTGGTTGCAGCAATTAAAGCCTCCTTGCAATCGAACTCTTGCCTAACCTGCAAGTCCTCCATGTCGTAATCATAGGTTGGCTTCATTATTTCTGGAAATTCATTTGGATTCCGTATCGCATCCCAATCAATGTCAGAGAAGACAGCAGCTTGGGGGACACCATATGATGTTTGTGCAGCAATACCACTCCTCACACACCGCATTGGTACACTGTCTGCATGTGTTGCCGCACGTTCTTCGTCATCTGTGTCACGATCGTCATTGCTACTGCAGGACACCTCATCGTCTTCAAAACCAGACTCTAGGTGGGCATCCATTAATACGGGATCGATAGATTCTTCTTGTACGACCGGCAAGGCACTTGATGAACCTACCAAGGTTTGTGGTGCATCTACCGGGAAAACACCTGCAACAGATGAGTCCAACACAGGAGTATGACTATCAGAAATGTGGAACTCAAATCCACCTGTGTAAGGAGGGCCTTCCCGCACCATCGAACAACTAGTGTTAACATAAACCGCTGGATCCACGGGTGGTGCAGTTCTTGGAACTCTTTCATCAAAACCAAGGTTGACAGCGCGCAATTCGGATGTGATCACGTCCACGTACAATTCCATGGCTGTCATCGTCGGATGTTATTCGTAGCTTGCTATCGCGCATGCCAAGTCTTCATCGTCGTCCAATTCGTATGCCATGTACTGAGCCTCTGTTTGATGCTGTGGAAACCTGTAAACAATCTTCCCCACAGCTTGATCTTCGTGAAACTTCAGTCGGGCATGAATTATCTCCCGCAAAACATCCATATTGCTACATCCTCTTAATTTCAATGCCTTTGGAGGAGGTCCATCGTACATTATCCCCTCTGATCCCTCAACAATTGTACCATTTGAATATATAAACGCAATTAAACTTTTCTTCATCTTCTTACTTTTAGCGGTACAATACTCGCTGCACCCCCACATGGAGAAGTAGTCTCATATACAAATTTTGTTCTCATAAATGAGTATACTAGTATTTAATACTATAATTAAAAATGAACGCGATGTATTACTATTTTGCAAGGTATTCTGTTAATTCTACGAAATAATAGGATTATTTTCTTCAACCAATCTAAGGTTATTTCTTTTCCAAAACTAATATAAAATTTGACTATATAATTTTACCTATGGTTTTGTTTATCTCTTTCAATTATCATTTTTCTTAGTGATTTTGCACAAATTATACTAATTAAATTAGTTAGCCAATCAAATACACTATCTTTCTTATTTTTACGACTTTTTTTCTTCGTTCACACCTACTACCAAATAGCAACAAAAAATATGTACACATTATTATTGCCAATACCTCCATATATATCTTAATTCTTCCTAAATAAACCAAGGATACCTATATTTTTTTCAGGTACGTTTACTACTCTTCCATCTACAATATCTACTATTTAAATGCAAAAAAGTCCAAATTTGTAATAACAGTATCCTACTTTTTCAAGGCTTTTGGTTACATTCACATTTCACAGGATCTTTTTTAGTACCTCTCTTATGATACATTAAGATCTCACATGATCCAGTTCTCTAAATATGGCTTTCACCTAGGTCGTAAGACCTATATTAGGACATCCTTCTTTATCTCGTTTGTTATTATTTTAATAGCACAACCTATCACATTACATATAAAGTCCTACGACATTTTCATAAATCATAACTTCACATCTTAAATCATAATTTCACATCATAAATCATAACAATCAATATAAAATAAATAATTCTATATTATTAATATTATAATATTCTAAATAAATTTCTCTACCGATATAAAAAATATTTTCACTATGACTATATAAAAATTATAGTATAAGCATAAAATTCCTAAAAATACTAACCGGTAAGTATTCGGAGAAGCAAACAGAAAAAAGCCTCTGCATGAAAGAAAAATTTGTTAGATAATTTAATAATTTCAATATCTAAGTAAAAGTTATTAGATGTTATTGTATCAATTATAAAATTATGTAACAATCACGCTAAATTAAATTTATTTTGTAAGATAATATATTAAATGAATAAAAAAATAATATATATAAAATTTTATTGATGTATATTCAATTTAAAATATATTGTTCGAATTTTTATATCAAGAAAATATTAATGAATTTTAAAAAATAATTAATTTTTATTCCTAACTCATCTCATTAAAACTAAAATATATAGTTAGTTATTTCAATCAGCGTTTTTCATAACATGAATTTTTCAAAAAAATATATTTGATCATTAAAAATAACTTGACGCATAAAAAATATGATATTATATTAAATTAATATTGTTCAATATATTCTATTTCAACTTTTAATACAATGATTGAAGAAATAAAAAAGAAAATCATCTGCAAGGTACATGAAATGAAAAACAAATTATGTGCGAACTGTAAACCCTCCGAGAACTTTCAGTTGATGTATTTTAAATTTAAAATATACTATTTAAAAAATATCATTAACAAAAACTTAAAATATTGTCATAAATTATAAAATATAATTAATGATTGTAAAAAAAATATTGTCAATAACATGTTAGTTTTCTAACAAATATAATATGTTAAAGTTTCAATTTTTTCTAAATCCTAGATCATCACTTCACATTATAAGCCATAATAATCAAAATAAATTAAAAATTATAATATAAATGTAAAAAATCTACAAACATTAACCAATAAAAATCACAAACTATCACAGATCACATATATTTATAAATTTTTTTTCTAAATCCTAGATCATCATTTCCCATCATAAATAATAATAATCAACATGAAATATAAATTATAATATACATACAGAAATTATAAAAATACTATCCAGTGAAAAACATAAACTATCACATATCATATAAATTTGTATAAATCTTTTCTAAATCCTAGATCACCACTTCACATCATATATCATAATAATTAACATAAAATAAATATTATAATATAAATACAAAAATTATCAAAATTTAAGCAAATAAAATTTATAAATTATAACAAAAATTATCACAGATCACATATATTTATATAAAAATAACAAATTATCACAGATCACATATATTTATATGATTTTTTCCTAAATCGTAAATCATCATTTCCCATCGTAAATCATAATAATCAACATAAAATATAAATTATAATATACATACAGAAATTATATAAAAATACTAATCAATAAAAAATATAAACTATCACATATCATATAAATTTGTATAAATCTTTTCTAAATCCAAGATCACCATTTCATATCATAAATCATAATATTAACATAAAATAAATATTATAATATAAATATAAAAAATATTAAAACTTAAATAAATAAAATTTATAAATTATAACAGAAATTTTTCTAACTCTTTAATCATCACTTCATATCATAAATCATAATAATTAATTTAAAAAAAATATAACATGATAATAAAAATTACAAATACACTAACCAAACAAGAGTTGACTGGGATCAGATTTGCTCCAAAGCAAAAAATACTTCCGAATGCAATGTACAAAAATAAGAACGGATGATGATTGATGAACGAACCGTGGCACAAGTTTTGCGAACAAAAAAGAGAAGCAGAACTGCGAAATGGCTTCTGAGTGAGAGGGTTTGAGAGAGGAGACGGCTGCGCAATTGTGAGTGAGGGTTTGAGGGAGGAGGGACGAGCAGGGGTATATATAGGGGGGGAGGCGCCTGATGAAATGGCGCCTCCCAGTTTGAAATTCAATTTTGAAATTTAAAGGCGCCCAGGGGCGCCTTTTACGGAGGGCGCAATTCAAAATGGCGCCTCCCGCATGGAGGGCGCCACTTGAAAAGGCGCCTCCAAGGGGGAGGGCGCCATTTTGAATGGCGCCTCCAACCCCCAGGGGCGCCAATTTGAATGGCGCCCTGCGTATTTTGGTAAAATGTTTCCAAACTACCGTAAAACGGTAAATTATTTAAAAAATTTGCGTAATTCGGTATTTTACCCTTATTAGACAGAGTATTCTAAAAATTTCAAGAGTAGAGGAGGTTCAATTCTGTTAATATTAATGGGGGAAAATATCATCCTATATATTTTCTTATACTTATAAATTATTTTAATATTCCTACAATTATATAAAATAGTATATTTGAAATTTTAGAAAATATAATATATTTAAAAAATATTTTTCCACCAAATACAATAACAATTTTTTATTGATATTACCAAATATAAAAAATATTCATTTGTGTAAGAAAATATTTTCAATGAAATGAATTTTCCTTTATCATGTAATTTTTTACTAAAATAAAAGGTCTTAAATTTTGACGTCACTACAAGTTCTGTCTTCGTGTTCTCATTATTATCATTCAAAGATCAAAAGCGTTCAACTGTAGGAATTCTTCTGTACATATTTTCGGTTGTTAAAATGCGATGCCGATATTTGGCAATAAAGTGATTAGATATTTATATATTTTTCTTCAATAACATATTCAGATAATTACACAAGTACTGACTTCTGGTTTTCTTATGTTGTTTTTCCTCAAAGTTAACTGCTAGGACGCAACATTGGTTTTATCAAGTTCCTTATAATTATTATTATTATCATGTTTTCCATATTACTTTTATCTGCAGGCATTTTCTGATCTTTATTTTCATGCTTTGTCAAATGTGGATTGTGAACCAAGCACTCGAACCCATTTCAAAATTTCTAAGAATTTAGTTTTCTTCGTCTTCATATTGCTCTGCTTCAAGTTTGGGTGACTTAAACTAGAGTCCTTAAATGAATTCGTCCCGCTCGTTCACAGACCAGTTTTCATGGATTGGTCATAAACGAATCAAATTGCATTTGCTTTGCAAAAAATATAAATTTTCAAAATGGATATTCGGGTTTTAAAATTTATATATTGCAGACTCGTGAATTGAGTTTGCAGATTTTTTTAAAAAAAATAATTTTAAGACTTCTAAAATAATTTTAAGTCAAAAATAATAATTATAAATTTAAATATTACATATATAATATATTTTTAATCCACGTCAATGATTCAAAACTATATAAATTATAACAAAATCATTAAAAATAATTTATTTAAATTAGATTGAGTTAAAAGATAAAAAATTAAATTTAGAATTAAGTATTAAATTAAATTAATAAAATTTTGTATAATATACTAATTTAGTTTGAAAGTGAAAATATATTAAAAAAATAAAAAAAGATTCGCCTCGTTTAATCCATGTGAATTGTGAATCTAACGAATCAAATCATTTTAAATTTATGTTTAAATGGATTCATATTTTATTGATTTAATTCATGCTTTTTAACCCCTTTTCAGGTGAACAGGCTCTAACTTAAATTCTTATTGGCTAGTTGTAGGGACCGTTTGTGCTGCGGAATGGTTTCATGATATTGCCATGTTTTACTTTACATTACAATCTCCAATGACTCTTTTTTTTATTATTTATTACAGGCTTATTGTCAACACTGTCTTGATACTTATTGATAGGTGTGGTCAGGCTTGTAGGTTTGGTAGAAAATAGTTTAAATGTCGTAGAGCGTAGAGCGGTTTAGCATATGTAATGATATAGTCCAGGTGCCGCTAATTATTCTAACTATATATATTTTTTTAGAAGCACAAAAAAGATAGCGCAAGTTTAGAATCAATGCCTTTATTTTAAAATAATTAAGTGATAACTTGAATAAACCACTATTTTATTTTTAATTTTTTTCAAAAAAAAAAAAAAGGTGATAGCTAAGAACCAGTTCCAAAATCATTTTTAAAACTACAAAAGTCAGTATTTTATTTTTCTCCCAGTTCATGATAATCGTTGTTATTTTAAGTTTGATGGGTATTTCCTTGGAAATTTGCTTAACCGCCTGCTGATTCCAATAGCGGAAATCTAACATAAAGTAAGGATCCGCTGTCAATATATACAATTTTTTGTATTATCTATTTAAATTATTTTCATAATTTTATCTGTCATAATTTACCCCTTGACCTCAACTACCTTCAGTACTGCCTAAGGAGAAGATGTTGAAACGTACTTAAATCTGAAGTACGTAATGTAATTACACGTTTAGTTTCTTCCAATATTTCAAATTTTCTATAATTTTTACAATACTGTACCAACAAAACAATGAATTAGTTTAAGCTTTAAGGCACTAATATAAAAAAGAGACAATTTCATAGTAATTAAATTCATGACTTTGACTAAGTACCACAGTAGATTAGTTTGAGTTTTCTGACACTCTTTTGTATACATAACTCACATAAAAGAAACCAGTTTCACAATAATGATAAAATCATGACTTTGATTAACAGCCGTATCATACAAATCTCTTTAAACTTTGTAGGTAGGACAACTTTATGTTAAGTTATTAAGATATTTGTCATAAAGTTGTTTAATAGTGATTTAATTATTCATAAAAGATACAACATCTATTATAAAAGTATATAATAGATGTTGATCGCTAAAATAGGAAGGGTGTGATTTTGATGCCATATGTATGTACATATATTAAAAATGCTCACATGGAATTATTAATCCTTAAAATAGGAATGATGTGATTTTGATCTCCTTCATTAAGAATAATTTATTTTAACCCTTTAAATAATTAATTAAACCAATTTTAGTCCAAGTGTTATCATTCCATCGATGGATTAACAGAATAGTTGAGGCCGCAATCCCATGTTTTTTTTTTTCTTTTCATTCTTTTTCCCTTTCTTTCTCCTTTCTTTTCTTCTTTCTTCCCTTCTTCTTCCCCCACTGTCTCCACTTTGCTATTGCTCCGCCATTACTCGTTCAAACTTCTCTTTCTGGTTTAATATTATTAATATATATTATTTAAGTTTATCAAAAAAATAATTACTCCAAAATTAAGAAGCATTCAATATTAAAATGAATGAGTGTTTATATTTAATATTATCAATATATTACACAAATTTGTTAAAATAAATAATTACATTAAAATTTAAGAAATCAATAAAAATTATATGAGAATTAAAATTATTATCATAAAGTAAAAAATTAATAAAAAAGCAATTACACAAAGTAATTATTATAATTAAGTATGAAAAGATAATTAGTATTAATAAATAAATATATTAATTTGAGGAATAAATTATTACTATTACAGTAAAATAATGATCTATATATTGTGAATTTAATTGATAAAATATTTATAGCCACTTTAATTTAATTAATAGTAAGTTTTTATGGAAGTAGGCCCCATGATTTTCATTTTTGCTCCCCTAATTGGGAGATTTTTACATCGAAAATTATTATACCTTGATATATTTTCTTACAACAACAACAACAGCGATTATGAAGCTTACCAAGGATGGCTTGTAAAAATCAACTTCAGACTAAAATTAACATAGTAGTAACCCAACCTCATGAAAAAGTTAACCAAATCTAAAATTAGTGTGATATATAATTTTTATGTGATAAGTTAATTTGATAAAATTGGATTAACTTGTTTTAAGAGGACTGGTTGGACATCATTACACCTCTAAAATGGCCCACAAAATTGTCTTTCTAAAAGCTAGCTTCAGTGCAAACTTCAACTAATTTTTCCCTTTTTTTTTTTTTTGGCAAAATACACATCAGTGCAAACTTCAACTTATGACATATAACACTTCTAAACTTTTAAAAGCCATATATAACCCCCCAACTTTGGACCAACTTGAAACATTAATTTCTCAGTTAAAAAAAAATGGAAAGCACTAACATCCATGACTGCAACTGAGAACTTCCGGTTGTCACAACAGCGATGTCCTAAACGGACAACAACGTCCCTCAACACTCCCCCTCAGTCTGCCGCTTCCGCAGCCTCTCTACCACCGACAAGAAACCACAAAAACCTATTGGGTTCTCTCAAATCACTAATTACAGCTTGCTCTTTTTCACTATTTTTTGAAAGCTTACAGTGATTGGGAAAGATGACTCGTTCTAAAGCTTCCACCAAGAAACAACATGGCATGGATTTTAAGAAAATAAGGCGAAAGATTAGGAGGAAACTACTGCCGCCTAAGAATTCTACCATTATCTAAATTAAATCCAAAGCAATCGTTCTTCCTGAGCAGAGTGTGGCAGCTTGGCAGCGGAGAAGGCAAGTTTGGCTATGAACAAGAAATGCTTAACTCTGAAAAACCTCCTTCAACAAGCATCTCATTAAAACCCCAAAGTTTGTAGAGATGCATTGAAGGGCATAAAGGATTTATCCACCAGATATCCAGCAGAATTGACGTTGCACAAATATGTTGTTGTAGAAAAACTACGAGAACACATTGATGATGACGATATGGAGGTTCGGAGATCACTATATGAAGTATTTAAGTCTGTGATTTTACCTGGTTGCAAAGGGGATAATCAAGAATTGGTTATTTCCTTTATTGAGGGCTTGCATTTTCAATGTAATGACAAATTTGGCAACTGATATTCAGCTATGGCATTTGAATTCTTGGACCTTGATCTTGAGTTTTATCCTCCTTCGTTGTCTTCATATGCAGAAAAGATCTTTCAGAGTTACGAGGATATTCTAAGGAAGAACCAGTACTATTTACAAGACAAAGCAAAACTTAAAAACATTGCTGCTGGGTTGGTTCACTGCTTGTCACTCTTGCCATGGAATAAAGAAAAGGCGGATTTGTGTAAGAAGAATGATGCTGGATGTATACATACATGTAATATACATACACCTTCCCTCTCTCTCTTTCTCAGGTTTCGTTCAGACCATTGCAAATCTCAGCTGCTCTATTTCTACTTAACAGAGAAACTTTGGCTTTCAAAGCAAAGTGAAAGAAAGAGGAAATATAAGGCATGCGTGAATCACGTGGCATTCGCCATTATCATTCAACGGAGGCCAAATTGTCTCATTTTTTTCTAAACTTGAGGGAGGTGATCTATTGCATTTTAAAGTTTGTATATTAAATTTGTCACTCATATAAACTTTGAGGGGGTTTTGTGTATTTTTCCTTTTTTTTCCTTAGTATATTTTCAAATTAATTTACCTTAAACTGAAGTTCTAGCATCAATTTATTTATAAAAAATAATTAAAAAGAAAAAAGAAAAATTATGAATGTCTGGTGAACGGGAGAGAGACGCAACGAGGGAAGAGGCTCTCGAAGTACAAAAGGCTAAGGGGAGCTCCGCTGGGGAAAACGATGCAGATGAAGCAATGTTGGTACAGAAGGAAGGTGAAAGCGTAAATTCTGCTTATACTGCAACTAATCAATTCAATCTGCATAGTTTCGATAACAACGCAGACAAAGATGTCGGGAGAAAAGTTATATCATACAAGGATAGACTGCTAGGAATTAATGGATCGCATAATGAAGAAAGCGACCATGAGGATCTACGTCAAGGTGATATGATAGAAGAAGAGGAAGAAGCTATTATACCAAGGGAAGACCAAGATCCACTTTGCCCCATAGTCTCAGTTTCTCTGAAGGTAAGAAAGGAGTGGTGCAAACCTTGGAAGAACTCCCTTATCATCACTCTGCTGGGAAAGACTATTGGTTTTAGCTTTCTTAAAGCAAGGCCTGAAAAGTTTTGGGCACCAAAAGGAAACCATCATAGACATTGGCAATGGATAGTTTGTGACTCGTTTCGGCGAGATAGCGGATTACAATAATGCGTTGCAGATTGGACCATGGAGGCATGGATGATCGCATAACACTATCGACTGGTTCAAAGATGGCATGCGGAGTTTGATCCGTTTAATGATTAATATCGTAAACTGGCGATATCTATTTGAGTCACCAGGTTACATTTAGAGCATTACAACAAGAGATTTTTAGGGAGAGTGGGAAATGTTGTTGGCAGGACGCTTAACATGCTCACCATAGGGGAACAGGAAGACAACGCACTCACAGTAACAGGGTGTTTTGCTAGGATCTGCTTGGAAATTGATCTTGAGAAGGAGTTAGACTCTTCATTGAAAAGTACTTTCCATATAATATAGTTATAAAAATAATGATACAAGGAAATCATTTTATTTATTTAATATTAAATATAAAGAATGGGAAAAAATAATTTTTTCTATTTTAAAAAAAAAATTACTTTTATCCATTTTTAAATTTTTAATTATTATTATTTTTAATTATTAATGTAAATGATATATTATTATTTCATCAATTTATAAACAAATAACATTTTTTTATGAAATTTCAACTCCAGTCCAATATAAAAGTTTGCATCTTATCTATTTTCACTGTGGCAAGTTTGGAGACCGGAAGGAATTATGCCCCGAGATGAATAGCCAAGATATGTGCATTGACAATGGAGAGACCGTGATTTCAAGCCAGGTTGAGGGAACAGCCATTAATGAACAAAGATCTGAAATGAAGAAGAGTGGAACCAGAATGCAGATGACAAGAGTTTGAAGATCGGGTGGGGGCCAGAGAAGAGGATTTTGGCGGATGTTGCCGCAGCGGAAAGTTCGCAAAACTAGAACCCAGAATAAAAAGATTTCAAAATTTGGAAAATCTCATGACAAGGGGGAACGGTCAACGTGGGGCAATGGCACCAGATTTGACATTTTAAAGGGGATAGAAAAGGAAGGAGACACGGAAAATTCTGCGGCTCTAGCTAAGGAAAATAACATAAGGCCTAAGTGAACCATAATAAAACAAAGAAACATGAATAAGAGGGAGGCAGTTGCGGCTGGAAAAATGCCACCTAGGGGCCCAAGCGAAAACTGTTAATCTGGGCTCGAATAAACAAAGAAGAAATATAACCATTGATAGGCGGGAGAATACCAAACAGGGACCGGCTACGAGAACGTCAATGACCAGCCAATCTCTAGGCCAAGTCTCTCAACCACATGCTGGGGCGTCCACGTCAGCCATGCAAGTGGATGACCAAATCCATGCAGAGCTAGAAAACATCTAGACCATCTAAATGCTTCCCAACTCAAAATAATGTTCTACTCATCATTGTCAAGGCTGAGCTAGAAAACCTAATGGGTTTGCACGGAAGTGAGCAGCATCAAAGGAGGGGAATATTTTGATACGATAGAGGCGAAGTTTGCTGTGAAGCTGATGCTACAATGCTGTACATATATGGGGGGTATGTTAGCGAAGATCAGATAAGGAGGAAGCCGAGAAGTTGATTTCAAATTTATATTAATTAGTAATTAGAGGAATTGAATCTAATCATTGATCAATGTTTGCTTTGTTAATTTGATGGCATTGTTATAGTAAGGATCGTACTTCAAAACCTCTTTTTTTTTTTGGTCTAAAATTCATTTTAATTTAAATTAATGAATTTGTTTTGCTTCATCAACGAGCCCTATGTAATACTCTTTGACTATGGATGATTTTTTTTTTTTTTTAACCTGAAACTCAAATTATCAGATTGAGGTTCAAATTATGAGATTGAGGTGTGGCTATTGAGGATTTGATTTCATTTTCATGTTTCAGCGTCCATGGGTTCATACCATAACTTTGCATATAATGTCTACTTAAACCATTAAAACTATTCCATTTCTATGAAACAACAACAATACAGTTAATGAAATATTGAAATTGCAGGTTCAAATTTATTAAGAATATTTGGGTTTCCATTGTCGGAGGACATTGGTTGTATATTTCTTGTCATTGTTTGTAACAACAGGTCTGTTATGCTTCATTATTTTTTGTTTTTGTAAGTACCAGAATTTAGTTTTTATAATCAATCAAAAAGATATCCGGATATGATCATTTACTTTTAGAAGTCTTTTGTGATATTTTTTATATTACATGTTAGGTGTACCTAATGAAATAGCTTCAAAAATAGGTATAGAAATCTTGAATGGAGTAATTTATATTACATGTTTTTGTCTGTTACTGTTAGCGTAAATATTATTTGGTAATCAGAGCTTTGGATTCTATCTATTTCTTCAATTTTACTTTGCTGATTTGCTAGTTTTGTTCCAATTGTGCTTCTATTTCTGTTTATATTCTACCTGAAATTTTACCTCTGTATTGTTGCGTTTTGCTGTTCAATTCCGTTGTGAAATTTTCTTCATCAATTACGTTTGTGAGTTTCCGTTGCTGTACTTTTTTGGCTCTATTCTTATCTTCAATTTCATTCTGCTTTACAAATTGTGAGTTGGTGGATTTTGGTCTTTATTGTATTCATATCATTTGGTGTATTACAACTTTGAATGAATTCTGTTTTGTGGATACTTATTAAAGACATTCTAACCAAGATCTTTGACAGCTCTTAGAGTAAGGGAATCATATTTACGTTAATAAATTTTAAAGATATAATTTTAATAAATTTAATTGGTTATTTAAATACACTCAAACTAAATTCAAAACAGATAATACAGCTTCCTTGGTTAAGGCCTTGTTATTTCAAATTAGAAAGAAATCTTGGGTCCCAACCTTCCATTTTCACGGAATATATTTCTCAACAAAATGAAAAATATGATAAATCAGATATGTATAATTTTACGTTTAAATTTCTTCCAATATCTTAAATAATATATGTTCATTGTATCAGACTTGATTTTTATTTAAATATTAACTCTTAGTGCTCAACAAAATGTTGTATGCAATATTAAAGAGTTAGCACAAGAGAAAAAAGAAATAAATTAGTATAGCGACGTAAAAAATATTGTTATAAATGTTCATATCATAGCAAACTCATGATTTATGGATACACTATTGTATTTAAAAATAAAATAATTGATTTTATTAAAAATATTATATGGATTAGCATTAATTAATTATTGAAATATTTATTTAAGTAATTAATTTTATATTTTAACATTAAACATAGAATAGATTGGGTCCTAATTTAATGTATATGATTCATGATAAGTTAGATTATGTACAAGTCCATATAGGTAGAGGTCCTAACTTATAGTGCTTTAATGATCAGTAGTTTCCTATCACAAGTCTGACCTTAAATAGAGATATTAGGGTTATTATTTTGATATTGAAAAATAAGGATTCCCATTCTTAAAATTCTCACTCCCTTTTCTTTCTATCTGGATAACCTAATGGGCAAAATAGGTTGCAATTCTACTCATTATCATCATTCAGATCAGCCATGACCTCATCAAATTACACTCCAGATATGCTTATAATTTTGTTGTGATTAATTATATATTTTACAATTTTAATTCATACTTTCAACATATACGGTAGTTTTTGGTGATATAAATATTATTAGAGAACCATATAAAATGAATTTTCTTTTATATTATTTCTATTATTTTTTATAGTTGATATAAAATAAGTGTACAATAATTAAAGAGGTTCATAGATTGATAGGCCATGTTGCTCCCGTTCTAAGAATTCAGATGGTGAAAATATGTCTTCTCAGTGTCACTATATATTAGATGTTTTGATTTGAGACAACTGGATCACATTAACCGATGAAGTTGGGCCTATTAAAATACTACTGAAAAGGTTGACATGATTAGAAGTAATTACTACCTTACCTAACATTAAACTGATGACATGAAATGAAATAACACATAAATTAAAACAAAAATGAAAAGAAAAAGTGATATATAATTTTGCTCCCCAAAAAAAAAAAAAACACTGTTTCTTCTTTTGGTAATATAATGCAGCTTCGGATTCCATTTTCATTCCCCCCCTTCTCATTTTAGGATTTGGGTCCTTTAGAGCACATCCTTATAGTTATTGATAAAAAAAATTAAAGAAATGAATAATTGCAAGTTTAAAAATAATATTTTTTTCATTTATTGCTATTTATAAATTTGAGCTTTTAATTGTTTTTATTAAGGATTATGATAATGTATTTTATCTTTTAAAATATATCTTATAGCTTAGAAGAGTTTAAACCCTCAATTTAGGTGGAAGAGAAACTTAATTCTTTATCTGAAAAAGTGCATGCAGAAGCTTTTTAAAAGTTATGAATTGTTTGGATGAAGAGAAAATAAAGGGGAGGGAAAAGAAGGAAAAGGTCATGTGATATTTTTCTTTTATTTGAAAGTTTTGTGAGACAAAGGAAATGAAATGAGGGTTTATAATTAACTTTCTAAAATACTTTACTATTTAATATTTTGTACTCCTCCAAGTGAAGGATTCTAGAAGATTATTTACTTAACTTAAAAATTTAACCCTCTTTTGTTCTTTAGTTTATATTTATATTTTTGTTATTTCATTATTATTACATTTAAATAAAAATATATTATTTACATTTTATGAAAGGTTCCTAATGTGTGAATAATACATATTATAATTGTGAAATTTTTCATAGTAAAAAAAAATTATCTCTCTTCTTATTGATAATAATTAGACACTACAAGAAATAATGCAAACACCAACATTTTTTGCAACAACAAAACTCAATCATCAGTGATTGTTGGTTGGACTTTTATTGACAAATATTCATCAATGATGCATAAAAAATTCAAGGGTGCCAATTTTTCTAAATGGGAAAAATTTTGGTGGGAAAAAATTATCCTTCAGCGATGACATTTGTCATTATTAAAAATTGCAGACTTTTACCAACAACAATTATTATCACAAAAGGCTGCCTTAAAATATGGAGCAAAAAAATTCAATTTTCAACAGTAACTTTATCATCATTAGAAGTTTTCACTTTCACTAATGACTTGGTTATCATTGAAGAGGGACACAAGAATTGTACCTTGCTCTACAGTGATGACAAATTCGTTAGCAAAAGGATAGACTTTTAAAGATAATAAAAGTCATCGTTGAAAATGAAAGCACAATTTTCTATGCCCTCTTTAGTGATGACATTTGTTGTCAATAAAAGTTTTAACTTTTAGCAATAATAATGTCATCACTAAAGAGGAGTACAAGAAGTTGTGCCCATAAATATCCTATTTTATACCAACGACAATGTCATCAGTGAATGTTTTCAATTTTTACCAATGACCATTTTATGACAATTGAGTATTTTGTCATCGCTGAAAGGTTCGTCTATAAATACCCCTAAGCGCCATTTGACTCTCATTTCATATCGAAAAAAGGTAGTTGAGAGAAGGTGAGTTTGAGTTTTATAATTTTTTATAATGTAATATATTTGTCAATTTATATATTTTTGTAATGTCGTATAATTTCTTATTTATATATTTTTGAATTGTTAGCTATTTTTGCTATTCATTATTCTTCATATTTGATACTTGGAAAGCATTTGATTAGTAGATTTATTCTATTGACACATATGAATCAAATTGTATGGCATTTTATTTGAATATATAATTTATTATGTGAATAATATGAAATGAATTTATTTACTTTGATGATATGATTACTTTGGTATGAAACAAATCTTATTTGGCTTTACATGTTATGAATGTTAAATATGTTTACATAATTTTATTTCAATGTACAATTTATAAATTCAAATTTTGTTGTTATTGTGTTATCGAGTAAAATTGTAATTTTACATAATATAATATGTATATAAAATATTTAATAAATTTAATATGAGATGAAGTTTTTATGAAGTTTTGTTTACAAATTTTAGAGATTAAGGTGTAGTTTGAAGTACAAAATTTTTAATTGCATTGAAGTAATGTAAAGTATGAAACTAGAATGATTATATAAATATATTTTGAAAAAATACATTGATATGAAAATAAACTTTTGTGTATGTAACTAAATTTTTTCAATATGACTTAGTAAAAATATTTTAATGAAAATGTATAATAAAAAAATGAAATGTTATACATATATTTAATGAAAATATTATGAATATATAAATAAGAAATTTTGAAAGTTTTAAAAATTTAGAACAATTATATATGTAAAGCACAAAATTATATATGAAATAAATTAGAAAATATTGAGATATTGAAAATGGAATATGTAAAAAAACATTGAATATATAAATAAATCATTTTGAAAGATTGAAAAACTCAATATTTTTATACAATGATCAATAAAAGCAAATATCATAGAAATAAACAATAACAATGATGATAAAAATGCAAATATGCCTTATAAAAATGTAACAACTATATAAATATATTTAAAATAATATATTTATATGAACATTAGGTTTTGAATATATAATCACATTTGGATTAATATAAATTAATAAATATATGTTAATGAAAATGCTTTAACATAAAAAATTCAAAATATGAAAATATATCAGAATAATTATATATTAAATATATGAATAAGAAACTTAAATAATTGGAAATTAAATTTTTTATATATTCAACAACAATATTACATATTAAATGAATAAATAACAAGAACAAAAAAAATACATGCAAATTACTCACAGAATAGTAACAATAAGATTACATATGATTATATATTTTAAGAAAATTAAACATTATAAAGATATTATGACCAAATATAATAACTATTTTGACATATTTTACATAGTCTTCATTAACATGAAAATAGAATTTTTAAATATAGAATTAATATTAAAAATATATAACTTAGTAACTACATTTTAATAAAAATGTATAAATAAAAAAATTGAATCTTACAATTGTATTTAGTAAAAATATTATGATGATATAAATAAGAATATTTAAAAGATTGCAAGAATTTGAATTTTTACATTATTAAGGATTCTCATGCAAAATACAATCTATGCCAATTTAATGATTATATAATTATAGAAATTTGAAAACTTTGAATACTTAAAAATTTATCAGTACTCATAAAATATATATCTCATCAAAAGAGTTAACTATGCATCTTATGAATACAGTAGAGTAGATTTAAAAATTGAATTCTTAATTTTAAAATATTAAACATAACAATTTATATAGGTATTTAAAAAATGCAATAATGCAGACAATAATACACTTGAACAACGGTACTCATAAAATATCATAATGTAAGTTTAAAATTATAGCAAATATGTTTTTACAATAATTTTAGATAGAATTGTATTTGCATTATAAGTTTAGACTTATTCAAGAGTTGGTTCATCTTTATACATCAACAAACCCTTGAATTGTCCTACAAAGTTAGATAGTTTGATATATGTCTTGTAGTTATTATTAACAATGTATCCAATCCTCATTTGACATTGTAGAAATTTCTTAGCATCTTCACTATTCTATAAGTGTGAACTATACCAATATATAGTTTACGCACTTAAAGAATTATGAAGAGATGCTACCAAAATTTCTATGTGTAAGAAATGATGAGCATAGATAAATTGATACAGTCATAAATATAGGTATATCTCAAATGAGATAGGGCTTTACTCTTTAGAATAAGAGTGACACAATGGATTTAAGACATATAACAAACATTAATCATAATACTTAATTCCATGAGAAGTTATCTTCTTCCTGTTTAGTGGTACGATATCTATAGATAAAAGTTATATATATCTATAAGAATGCTTATCAGACGAATGTTAGAATAGTGCATTAGCATTTGTTGAAAGAGCTAATAACTTTCTCAACAAAAGGGCTTTGGCGAGTTGTCCAAATAAGAAGTGCATGAATCTATTATTTTAAAAATTGACAATGCTAAAGGCATAAATTATAGATAATGAATTTCTTCCATTATATACAAATTAGGTACATTATGGTAAAGCAGATGGTATAAGGGGATAAAAGGGATATTGCCTAATGATTAGGATAAGATGGTGGACATTATTGATCCTCATGTTATTGAAAAAATATTTTGGAATGATGGAAAAGGGAATTAGGACACATTTAAAGGGGACATTGAATCAAATTATAGCAGTTGTGATAACTTTTTTGAGCAAGTGGAAATATAACTGCATCCAAGATGCATCACATTTTTAGCCTTGAAGTTTCTAGTGAAACTCATACACTTGAAGGTGCTACATAAGTGGACTAACAAGTCATTTGATACTCTTTGAAGTTATTGAAAAAGATACTTCTGAAAGACAATAAATTGCCAAAATCACACTATAATGCAAACAAATCGCTCAAAAAATTAAGGTTAGGGTATGAATCAATCCATATGTACAAGTATGACTATGCACTTTTTTGGAAAGAACATGCTCTGAATGATAATTATCTAATTTGTAAGGAGAGCTGGTAGATAAACAAAAATGCAAAAAGAAAAAAGGTGCCTGAAAAGTGTATCAATATTTTCCACTAACTCCTCGGCTAAAGTGATTATATGGGTCAAGGCACATTACAAAGGATATAATATGGCATCGTACAGGAAGGTTAGCAGAAAATAGGGTAATGTGACATCACGTTGATGGAGAAGTTTAGTAAGAATTTGATATGAGACATCCTAATTTCTTTATAGACCTACGAAATGTTAGGCTAGGCTTAAGTGCAGATGAATTTAATCCTTTAATGATAGGAACTTATCCTATAGCATGTGGCCAATGGTGATAACTATCTATAGCTTACCACCATGGATTTTCATGACTTAGTTTTTTTTTTTTTCATGTTAACCTTATTAATATTAGGGACACGGTCGCCAAGCAAGGATATCAATGTCTTCTTAAAGCTAGTTGTAGAAAAGTTAAGACATCATTGGGAGAGGGGGTTGAGACTCAGGATACTAATACAAATATGATATTCAACATGCGAGTGGCATTATTGTGGGCTAAGAATGATTTTTCTTAGGTGGAGTGGATAAGGCTATAAAGCATGCCCAATTTGTAATGACGATACTCTATCAATTTAAGTTAGGGGAAAATAGCCTATGTTGGCCATTATTGCTGGCTTTCAAAGCGTCACACATGGAGAAATAGGAAGGAGTTTAATAAGAGGTTAGAGAGAAGAGCCCTTCTTTATTTTCTTACTAATGAAATTATCATGGACCAACTAGGTAAGGTGACTTAAAGACTTCTTAGAAAACATGCTTAGTTTAGTGGTCTAAAATGGAAGAGAGGTGCTGATGAACTTAATTGGAGTAAGAGAAGCAAAATTTTCAACCTTATATATTAGCTAACAATGAACTTGAGGCACAATATTGATATAATGCATGTTAAATAGAATATATGTTACAATATTATAGGTACATTATTAGATAGTGAGCATAAAAAAAAAGAAACAGATAATGCAAGATGAAATTTAGAGAACATGAAGATAAGGCTAGACTTGCATTTGTATAAAGAGAGTGGTTACCTTTTCAAACCACATGCTCCATATATGCTTAGCCAAGACGAATAAAAATAGTTTTGTCAATTTATAAAAAATGTGAAATTTTCTTATAGGTTTGCTAGGAGTCTCAAGAAGAATGTAATTGATCATGATATAAAGTTAAAAAAGTTAAAATCAATGACTGTCATGTTATCATGTAGAGATTGTTAGGGCTTTCAATTTAAGCATTTTTACCAAAGGAACTATCATGTCTGATTATTAAGTTATGCAACTTTTTCAACCAAATATGTGTGAAAAATCTTAATAGGAAGGATGTCTTGCAAGTTAAGCAAGACATTGCCATCATTTTATGTAAGCTTGAAATGATATACCTTTTGGCATTCTTTGACATAATGATTCACTAAATGATACATTTGCCAGATGAAGCCTTACAGGGCAGTCCCATTTATTTTTTATAGATGTACTCATGCGAGAGATATATAAAAAAGTTGAAAGATTATGTTAAGAATTATGCTCGACTTAAGGGTTCAATTGCAAAAAGATATGTTGTTAATAAAGCATTAACATTTTGTTCAATGTACTTAGAAAGAGTAGAAATTAGATTCAATTGGCCTAACTAAAACCAAGACGTCGCATCTAAAGACACAAAAACATTGTTAGTATTCAAATCTCAATGTTGACCAGTAAAGAAAAGACCATTTCTCACTTTGATAAGAGAGATCGAAATGTTACCATATAGTATATTTTGAATAATTGTGTCAAGATTGAAAAGTATCTCTAGTAAATCTTTATAAACATTCATGCTTTTGTCCCAGTTAATTATAATAGACAAAAATACATATGTTATGTAGTAAATAGTGGTAAGAATTTGAACAAAGTGGTGCTGAAAATATTAATCAGTTACAAAGAACAAAATTCCTTACATGGTTTTACTCTAAGGTAAAGGCTTGTTCTTTCTAATCGTGTTATACCAATAAGGAAAATATTATTTCTTACTTGTACTTTTTTTTAATTTAACTCTTCATAGAAATGTTATTTTTGCAGATGTACCATTTACATAAGAATGATCCCCAAAAGCTAACAATAACTAAAAAGCTATTATCATTCACTTCGGATCCCAATTTTACTCTTATAATATACTCAATATGTGTTGTAAATAAAGTGTACTTTGTAGTTGAAACTCAAGATATGAGCATAAAATATAGAATAATGGCATTTTAGTTCCAGGAACTAATGGTAACATGTTTTATAGTATACAGGAGGACATCATAGAATTAACTTACTTAGATAAATACAGTGTGATTATATTTAAATGCAAATAGTATAAAACTGATCTAAGAAAGAAGAAACTTTGCATTGATAAGAACATTACAAGCATCTTCGTTAATGGGCAGGGTTAAAAAAATAACCCTTACATACTTGTAACCTAAGCGAAACAAGTCTTCAACATCAAGAATCTTCTTAATAGGCTAAATTAGAGGGTCATACATAATGTGGTGCATCACGATATATGGAATCTATTCGATGATAATGTCAGTGCACAAGACTTGTCATTCTTGTAGGACATCAACTCCTCTAATTTTAACCTCATATTTGACTTTAGAGATTTCCATTTAGTAAACTTAAAGGATAAAAAAAGGTCCTTCAACCATTTCATCTTCTAGAAATATTAGTTCTATTGTAAAAGGAGTGGACATCTTCATTAATGATAAAAATAGTTTAGAAGACAAAATAATTAAATATTATATAAAGGAAGGGTTTTTACAATCTGATGATAATAGAGAAACTTATGAGTATAAGGATGACCCCATTACATTCACTAACACTATTTAGATTAGGAAAATAGTTTTTTTGTATCACAACTCCTAATTATGTAAAAGTAATTGTAATTTCATTATATGAATACAATAATTTTTTATGTTGTCATCAATTGCTTCAATAGTGGACTTTTCTCTTAAATACTTATAAAATGTGTATTGTCCTAATCATGGTAGATATTGAGGCACAATACTATAGAGGTGATATTAGAAGGGACCTTCTATGTTAACCCACCCATATTCCATCGCAATGTGAAGGATCAGGTATTTTTTTTCTTATTATACATACTTAAGTTAATTATTTATTAAATATAAATTCATAGTATTTATATTTTTTCTTATCCATTAAAGTTAGAGCTTCAAGAAAGATGGGCTCGAATATGTCTCTTAAGCTGCATAAGAAGATAGAAAGGGAAAGGAAAAACTAGTGCTTGTATAGTTCGATATGATTGGTACATGGCATGTGGTTAATCAAAATGCTAGTCATCTCCCTTATGATATAAGTAGCATCATTCGAGCCTATATCTTGCCTTATTATAAATCATGGCGATCAGTGCGTCAGTTGTTGTAGAATAAAGTCGTGTAGGAGGTCTGTGTAAATATTGATATCATCCCTATCTTAACTTATTTATATTCAATATTGAAATTATTAGATATAGTACTCACAAATTTGTTAAATGTCTTCTAATGCAATCCCACTTCAAATTCTAAGGTATCTCTGAGCTTGAGTGGGATAGAGCAATGTAGACTGCTACTAACCTATACAATAACTAGAAATACAAGTTGAACAGGAACTTTCTCCAACATAAGGGTGATTACACAGTAGGGTTTCAACCTAGATAGTGCTAAGCATCCTGTGTCGCGATCTATCCCACTTTAGATTAGTAAAAGTATGTGAAGTTCTTTAACAACAATGCTTATAAGATAAATATGATATTTAATAAATCTATATGATTATTTCATACATCTAAATTGTATTTCAATTGTAATTCTTAAACATAACAATATTATATAGTTGTTTCTTAATTTACATGAGTTACCTATAAGGAATGTAGAGAATAGGGTGAAGAAGATGGTGAATGACAAGCATGGATCATAATTTATTACCTTACATTGTTATGATAAGGTAATTCAACTTATTATTCATAATTTAAATGTATAATCTATTCACCAAGTCAATAATTATGTTTATCCTTTTTTTCTCGTAAAATATGAATAGAGAAATAAGGGTATGAATGAGCTATAGTTGGTGTTATAGAATTTTAAGGATTGACACATATATAGGATGGGGGAATGGGTGCATCTGACTCTTGAGAAGTAGTATGTAAGTTAGCTAAATCCTATATTTTAATGATAGAAATTTTATAAACATATCTTACAATCTTTATAATTGATTTTTGTTTTAATAATTCATGGTAAGGATGATTAAGCTAGCAACTTAGCACATATAGTCCAGTGTATCATCCACTAAATCACCTAGACTCCTATATAGATTAACAAGGATGCCATCACTGATGAAGTCTTTGACACATGTTAAAGGTATACGAAGGCGGTCAATTATGTGTTGGCTGGCTAGTCGTACCCTTCAACTAGCACCTCTAGCTTCGAGGTAGGCTTGTAGTACTTCTCCTAAGTAGGTAAGTCACAAGAGCAACTACAATAGAGTTAATAGCAGCTTGAGCAGAGCCACTAGTAGCTTAAGCAAAGCTATTAGTTAATTCATGAGTAGTAACAGTAGCTTGCTCAATAATAACAAATATAGCAGTAATTGGGGACTTACTTTATGGAGCTTACCTCCTTGCTTAGACAACAAGAGCTTACACTACCTACACCTCCCTTTGTGACAGCACAACTTGGGCTAAGCAAATTTCTAGCAATACCCCTTACTCAACCACCTTATCCCACCCAAGCACCATTTTCGATGTATCATCCACATCATTAGGATGATGATGAAAATAGTCTTGGCATAGACAATGATACATCTGGATACTTACACCTTATTTTCCCTTAGGTTACCATGTTTATACAAATTTTTTATTTTCATGTATAGACATTTATATGGATCATGAATATACAATTTTTTATTTATATGTATAAACATTTGCACAATTATTTTATGAGTATTCATTTTTCTATATGGATTGCTTCTTTTATTACTAATATCGTTGGCACATTTCATTTGTACTATTTACAATAGATAAAATCAAATTAGAAAATGTCAAATTAATTCAATTGAATTGAAATAAAAAATATTATTATCTATGTTATCAAATATAATATATTAGTTCAATTATATTTAATTACAATTTTAACTTAATATACTTTATTTTAATATTTATAAAATTTTATTTAATTTTGTTTATATCTTAATATAATTACAAAAAATTTTAATGACAACTTTATCGTTGCTATATGCTATAACAATAATAATATTAAATTTAATTTTATAATTTTCAATAATGACATTGTTATCACTATAAATAAATTAAAAAAATATTTAAATTTTAAAAATAGTTGTTGTAATGATAAAGTTATTGCTATAAGGTTTAAATTAAAAAATAAAAGACTATAAAATTTCTTTCAGCAATGATAATGTTATCGCTAGAAGCTGTATTTTATTTTATTTTTATTTTTATTTTTCTAATTTAAAACTACATCAACAACTTTGTCATTGCTAAAAATTGAACTTTCAACAATTGATCTTTTAACAACAACAATGTTACCACTAAAAATGATTTCATATTTTTTTTATTTTTTAATATTACCCTATAATGATGACTTTGTCATTGGTAAAAATTAAAATTTTTTTAAATTCTAAAAATAATTTTTGTGGCAACTTTGTTGTTATAGAAACTTGTATTTTTATTGATGACTATGTTGTTACTAGTGTTGGTACCTACACTATTGAAGTTTTGTTGACAACATTTTCTCCGATGACTTCAACATTCAATGATGATTAAAATATCTCCATCGATGACTAATATTATTGCTAAAAGCCTTTTTTCTTGTCATGAGATCTTATCACAATTATGACTCATATTTATTTAATCATAGCATTCATTCTTAGTTTGACCCAGATGCACTACATTTGGGGTGAATGTGAATTTAGTCACTATTAATCTTGTTAAATAAGGTCATGTTAAGTTTAGCTATGATAATTTTTACATAATTCTTCTAGGTAAGAATTATAACATTATTGTGTATTGATTCACCATATCATTTTTAAGAGAAAATTATACATAGAAAAATTTTGTAGAGACATATTCTTTTGAAAAAGTTTTTTTATCATAAAAAATTATTAATAAATTAATTTTTTAAGAAAGGTTAAATTCATAAAATTATATATTAATTAGTTATATATTTTTGTTTAACTTTTCCTTGTCCTTACATACATAATTCTAAACATGCCAATTCCTTGCCTTCATTGTCTTACATTCCCTTTCTTTCATAACTCCCAAACATGCTATTAAAGAAAGTTCAATAAAAAAGATGAAACCTTTTTTATGTTATCATGTGTAATGTTAGTTTTTATTAAATTCAAATTTTGGTTATTATTTTATAACTTTCAATATAGTCTCAAACTTTTAAATTATGAAAATATGATACTATAGGTAAGTAAGGCAAAAATGTCCCTACTCAATAAGTATTATCCAAATCGATAGATATTTATCTAATAGAGTTTACCCAAATTAGAATCACTACTTAATGATTTAGATTTAAGTCTATCCATTAAATATTCAATAAATTTTAGGTCTTTCTCGGATATTATTTTAGACCTATTATAATATTAATTCGTATGGTATATGAATTTATCTTTTATAAATATTCCATGAGACTTATATCCTTTTTAGGTATCACATTAGATCTATTTAAATAATATATTTTATAATAAAAATTAATATTATCTCATATATATAATGTGATAATTTATTTAAGATAAATAATGTTAAAATATTTTATTTATCACAAAATGATATAAAAATACTTTAATTTATATTAGATTATAAGGATTTTTAAAAATAATATTTATTATTTTATAATATTAATTTATGCAATATAAGAGTATCTTATAAAAATATATATTAATAAATAATTATCTATAAGTTCATCTAATATGACTTTTATTTACTAAAATTAATAATGAAATAAACCACATTTATCCTAAAACTTATATTAATAGTATAGATGAATCAAAATAAAAATAAACATGAATGAGAAAATAAATATGATCATTCATAATGGTCCGAGTATAATTATTATCAAAATTTTCTATGAAAAATAATATATTTTATGAAAAATTTAATGTAAAATACTAAAATCGATAATGAAAAAGAAAAAAAATAAAGTTTAAGAGATCAGATGCTCAATCCTATTAAACTTACATATTTCAAAATTAGTTTAAAAGTATAATATTAATTTTTTTGAGCCCAAGCGAGTCTTATCAAGTCTTACATGGTTGAATCCTATTGAGTATTTTTTAGTTTTGAATTTAAAATGGATTTGATGTTTTGAGTCTTTCGTAGGTTTAGCTCTTGTCAAGTTTAAATTAAGTCTATCCAGATCGGACCTTTTGCCATTACTAATGATAAGAAAGAATATTTATTGAGTTTTGTTTATATTAAGGCATTTTTTAAATGTGTTTCTATACTTTGGTACCCAATTAGTCCAAATATAAAATTTATCAAATCCAAAAATTTATTTTTTGAACAATTTGAAAAATTATTTCATTTAAATTAAAATTTTATTATACAAAAATTCATTTTTGATGCCATCTTTTAAGGGCCAAGTGGCAACTCAACTAAGCCATGTTTGGAATATTCTCATCTCAGATTTAATAATTAAGTAAAGTATTTTTCTATAAAATTGCAAATATATGTTGATGAATTGATGTTAGTCATCATAATTATTAATATTTATTTTGACCAGTAACACTTCTAAAATTATATAAAAATTTAAGGTAACAATTTGTTAATATAAATAACTTTTATTTAGACATAGTGACATTTTTTAAATTTTGAAGAAACTTAATAAGTCAATTTTGTACTCAATCAATGCCAAAATGTACAACATTTAAATATTGCTCATTAATTTTTTATATAATCAACATAAAAAAATATTACAAAAATTTTAGTAAAAAATATCAAACTTTAACAAGTTATTTTTTTCTCTAAAACAATATCTAAATATATATAATTTATGAGATTACAAGAAATTAAAAAATTTAAGACATTTATTTTGTAAATAATCATCATTTAAATGCATTTTAAGCATCTTACTAGAAAATTTAAAAACATTACACATCAGCTTTAGGCTTAACTGATATCTAAGGATTTAAATTGTGGGCCTTCATATGTGCTTGCCACAATGGCATTACACTATATTTCTGATGCTTTTTGGAATCATAGCCATAGCAATAAGTTGTGGCCATAATGACCACAATAACCACCATACACATATTTATGGAATTTTTTTATGAAATAAAAGTTTAAAAAATTGATATTTTACTTTCAAATAGATTTTATTTAATATAATATGATATTATGCTAGATTAAAAGAATTAATATCAAATAATTAATTAATAGTGATTATAAAATTTTTATTGCATTATGTGTGGAGGTAATAAAATTTCACAATTATAGTGGCCATAATCCTTATTGTCACTTCCACAACTGTGAAAAAATGCATCATAACAACAATTGTCACCACAATCACAATTTTAAAACTCTTTCAATGTCAAATGGTATGGTGATCGCCATTTTACTTAAAAAAAGGTGAAACATAATATGTCAATTTTATATTAATAATCAATGCTATTATTTTTCATTCTGCTTATAAATTTCCTTCCCACTTTCTAGATGAAACATTTATATGATATGTTTGTTGCGAATATTCTTTTCACTCCAATATTCTAGTTGCACATTTAAAAATGTTATGAATCTCTTGGAACACTTCTAATCATTCTTTATAACATCAAAGAATGACTGGAATTGTTACTACACATGATCTACAACATTTCTAAATATGTAGGAAGAATTAGTAAGTACTATAGCTTTCACACAATGGATAAGAATCTTTTTAAAGCATCTTATCCATTGTCTAGAGTTTTTAGTGCTCTTAAAAAATATATAGGATATTTCAATTAGATTAATGATAATATTGATACGTAGGATCAATGTTTGTCATTTGAAAGTGGAAGTCTCTTTGACTCGCCATTTCAAATTTGAAATCCCCAATGATCTTTGACTTTCATTGCTAAGATTTACAAGAATGAACTTAATTACATTCAATTCTCCCATTAATACCCTTGTGATTAAAATAAATAAAATTAAGTAATAAATGGGATTTTGCATCAATGATGATGATGATTTTGATACAATCGATGTGTAAAATTAATATATTGATGATTTAGTGTAGTTTTTGTATAGGTTATTTTATGGAATACATATATATGTAATGATTTGGAAAGAAAAAAAAATATTAGAATAAATTTGAAGAATTATTTGCCTATTTTCTCATATGTTTGTGTTTTCATAATAAACTATTCAGTAACAATTAAATTTTATACTAAATTTTTGTATTCAACATTTGGTAAATGTACTAAATAAAAAAATCAAACTATAGATAACTTTCTTTTTATAGTTGCAATTTAATTATAGATAAAGTAATTGATATAAATTAACTTCCTAATAATAATATGTTGGTTTTAAGCAAATAATTGATGTCTAAATAATATAATGTTAGTTGTTTACATGACTAATGTCCAAAGATATTTCAAACATCTCTAGTGAGAAAATGTCAAACTTTAATATGTTAGTTTTAGATTTGATCGATGTATAATGTCATAAAATTTATCAAGTTACATGGAAACTATAAAAACTTAAGATATCAATTTTATACATAAGCATCATTTAAAAGTATTTCAAGCATATTTCTACGAAATTTAAAAAGTTTACTAATCAATTTTGGACTTAATTGGCATCTAAAAGTATAACTATTAGTTACTTAGGACATAGAGCATACTTGAGACATTAATTTTTTGTTAGTAACTAACATCCAAGGTTTTGAATAACTCCTATAAATTTTTCTCTCATTTTTCATTTGAAATATCCTGGTGATGCATTATCCTCCATCATCCAACTCTAGCATTTGAGTTGAATATGAAGACTACTACCCCTTTCATTTCATTTTACACCTTTAAAGATGATAAATAATCATATTAAACAACTTGCCTGCTTTGATATGTTTTTCATTTACATATTAGCTTGTCTTTTGATAAGAATCTTTTTAAATAAGAGAATTACCAATATGTGAAAGCAAAGATATCAAAAGAGAAAAATCCTTTTACAGAATATTTTATCATCTTTAAATGTGCTAGAGGGAGCTATCTTGATACTCTAGCTAAACTCTAACATTAGTAATAAAGGAAAATATATTACCTAGACCATCAAAACAATATTCAACAATAGAAAATTAGCAATAAGAATAGAACAAAATAGTATTTTTTTCTCTTTTATTTATGTAATATGTGGGTATAGGTTGTTTATTGTAAATGATTAGTCAATTGTTTACTACATTTGTTGATGTAATGATATATGGAAATAAATAAAATTATAAAATATATTTTTCATAATTAAATGTCTCTTTTCTCATATATTTCCACATTTATGTTAAATCTATTGATGCTTATATATATTTGTATAATTAGTTATGTATGCATAAAGAAATGACGTTGGGTTATTACAAATAACTGATTGATGTCATAATTCAAGTGAAATTAATTTCTAACTTGATTAAAATTTTTCATTAGTTTATAAAATGATATCAACAACTACCAAATTTACACTTTATTTGCAAAATTGTTGCTTCCTTGTGTGTTAAAAAATAATATATCCAATGAAAAGATAATGTTTTCATTGATAAGTGATGAAAATTTAAGTTACAATGAATTATTTTATGAAAAAGGTATTCACAAAAGAATGCACATTAATTGTTTACAAATAACTAATATCTAAAATTATTATAACATTGATCCTTACTCTATAACTGACATTAAATTCTATTTAGTAGGATAAAGTCATTTTTGATATAGATAACAATGTCTTATAATAAAATCAACATGATTTACATTATCCTATTTTACATGTTAGTGCATTTTAGCAATTGACATGAAAAGTGAAATGATATTGCTCCATATTGCCTTAACAAAAAATATGAAGGACTTGGGGGAAAGCAAAATACAAAATTGAAATGATATGATACCATTTATAGAATTAAAATCTCTCTAACACAAAGCTCTTTCAAGTCTAAGAAGAACTTCAAAAGAATCGTGAAGCATAACTTTTTATTTTACTCTTTAGAGTAAACAAGGTATACTCACCAAATACCTTAATATTTATGTTTTGGATATATGTCAATGAAGTTGTTCTAGATATGTGTTGTTATATATTTAGGTTCTATGTTGTGCAAGCAAAATTATCAAATCATTAACTTAGAATGATTAGGGTTAGGGTTAAGATGCAACACTAAAATGTTATTAATGCTCTATTGGATCATAAGTATGTACCATAACCTTAAGTACAAAATAGATTACACATAAAAACTTGTATGTAAATTAATAGATTTATTTTTATTTTAAGTATATATTCAAAAAATGTTCAACTCTAGATGATTAAGATTGTAGTTTTAATGCATATAAATATATGAATGTATTTTTATCTTAGATACAAAGTTAAAAATATGTACAATTTGATATGACATATAATTTGCTTCATATTCTTATGTGTATAGTTTTCACTACTAAATTAACTAGTTATGGATTCAAGATAGATACAGACTATTAGGGAAGGAATTTAGTGATGACTTCATAAGGTGCCTCTACTTTAAATGTTGCTTTGTTAAAAGGATGATAGTTAAGTAAGAATGAGATCATATATTTATCTATGGCATTGATTCTAGGCATATATGATTGATATGACAATCCATGCCTAAAAAAGGGGAATGATAATAATTTATATAAAATCAATGGATTCATGGTAAAATTTGGTGAAAGTAAATTATAGAGCACATCTATTGTCCAAGAAAATGAGAGTTTTAATGTTTTCCTAAAAGACATGATGCATGATATTGTAGATAATTTTATTAAGTTTCTATAAGTCTTATATAGCTTATTAAGTAATGTGGAGAAACTATTGTATCTAAGTTACATATCTATTGTGTTGAGATTTTTCAATTTGAAAGTGGAAATGGATGAGTGAAAAAAGTTTCATAACATTGTTGTGATTAATGAAAGATATGTTTCCTAAAAGCAATGTACTACCAACTTTCATATATGATGTGAAGAAAATCATATGCTTGATGGATATAAAGTATAAGAAGATTTATGCCTAACTTAATGATTGCATATTATATCAAATGGAGTAAAAAATATTGCATGAATGACAAAAATGTTAGGAATCATGTTACAAATTGAAAAAACATGATGTCATCATCAAAGAAAAGGCTTCGACTTTGGAATTATGGCATTTTTCTAAAATGTTAAGGTTTAAATACATCTTTGCTAATGTAAGAAATGCCAAGAACTTAGTATAACATAAAGGGCAAATGATTTTTTATGGTAAGATTTATCATTCAAGGCATTCTCTTTAATAAGTAAGAATGATTAACTTATTATTCCTTAAATTCAGTAGTGAAATAAAAAATTGCAAACTTATGCTATGTACTATTGTAGTAAACCCTCATGGTAATATGAGTAGTAAATATAGCAGTGTGATTTACAATTTCCCTCATTCATTGCACATAAAATGCAAGTATTTAATGTTAACATTATTGATTTCAGGGCCTAAGTACTAGGAAATAGTATAGATATCTTCTTAGTATTGCTTATCGAAAACTTAAAACTTATTTGAGGTGAAGGTATGCTAGTGTTCAAAGCATACTGTCAAAAGTCTTTAGTTTTATGTCATATTCTTTTGCACAATTAATAACTTCATGCTTTTGTTTTGCTTATTAAGATCCTTATTTATAGTTTTCATCTCTATCTAGCAAGTTTTGTTAAAGAGCTAGGTCTATTTGTCAACCTTTGGACTAGTACTCATCTTGGCTTAGCCTAGTCATTGGACAAGCTAGGTGCTACTGGATAAGGATTCAATTTTATCTAGCTCATCATATTGATGTGTTAGACTATCTAGGATTTATAAAAAATTTCTGAGTTTGAGGCACCTATGTGGAAGCTTATGTAAAATATATTACTTAAGAAAGAAAAATCTCAATAATAGCTAATTTGGTATTTCTTGATGTACATATGATTTCTAATAAAATTTTGAAAACCTTTAAGTATCTTTAAAATGAGATGGAGAATGACAATTTTTCAAAAATTCACCATTTTAAACTAAAACTAAAAATCTATATTTTTATTCTTTAGAATTTCTATTTTGTATATTTTATTTGAATCCAAATGAAAGATATTTCCTTATTTTCATTTATGTCATAAGTAAATGAAAATTAAAATATAAATTAAAGACAAATAAGAAATACAGTGTACTAAAAGGCCCAAAGTCTAGTCAACCCACACATTCTTTCTCCTTCAGATATTCCACTAGAGTTTTCATTTTTTTAGCAACAAATAAATTGCTAGAAGCCTCTTGCAAGCTCTCTCTCCTTGTTTTTTCTCTCTCACTCTTTTACACCTAAAAGCTATCTAATTTCTTCATTCCTTCTTGCAAATTTGCTCACTTTAACGTCATTTCTTACTAATGTGCCATTGATATTAGGATTTTTTTCTAGATGGAGCCTTTAAGGATGGTTAAACAATAAACCCACAATTGACCCATTGTGAAGTTGTTGATCTTTTGCTCTAGAAAGGTAATTCTAAGGTCCATTCTCTCAATTAGCAATTATATTAGCTTAGTTTACCTAATAGGTAGCAAAGATTAGATTTTTATTATGTTAAAGCTTTGGGTATAATTTACGTTTTTTGATATAAGAATAAATATTAGTAATTTAATATTTGCATTTGTTAATCTATGGTTTGGTTGTCATTTGTTACATATAAAAAGTTAAAGAATTCAATATAAAAGCATTGATTGACTATATAAAGTAATGGAGTTAGACCCAAGTGTTTGGGCTATTGTTTGTGAGTAAATAATGTGTATTCTAACATATATTTTATGTTTTTCAACCACTTCCATGTTTTCAAATCATTATTTTCATTATTTGTTGATTTAATTTATTTTATCCACATTTCACTTCCTTATATATATTTAAGGCTTTAGGTATTCTTGGGATAACTACTTTGAAAATTTGCCCTTGAGTTATGGTTATGAGAAATTGCGTTAAAATGATGATACAATGATTTAAATGGTTTATGTGAGATGTATTATTGAAAATAAAATGTTTATGGAACATGTTTTTTTGAAAATGTTCAAAGGCTATGTTTTGTTAATGATGAAATGGTTTTAGATTCATGAATGTGGTATTAATCATATGTATGAAAATGGAATGATAATGGCAAGGTTAGAAACCTTAATAGATTGCTTATGGATGGAACCTATATGAATTGTAAATGGTTAAAACTTATGTGGATTTGGAAGCATGTTTTAACCATAAGTATATTAATTAGAATTGTTTACTAATAAATAGGTTTCATTTAATATAATTATTTTTATAAGTGTTTTTTCCTTTTATTATTGTTCTATAAACTTATTTTTAGGAGAAAACTAGTTGGAAACTACCTTTAGTGCACTTTTGATAGTTAATGTCACCCTAAGGATGGGCTATGAAATGCTTAAGGGTAAGGATATAATGGCTACCACTTTGGGGATGGACTATGATACGCCCAGATATAAGGATATATGAGAACGCACATTAAGGACAACCTATAACATGTTCAAATGTGAGGGTATGTTAATGTCACATTGGGGAAAGGCTATGATACCCTCAAATGTGATAAGATGATTAATTACCCTATGAACTATATACTCAATAGACTAGGAACTTCCCACTCAGATTATTATTTTGGCATTTTTTCATTTGTTACAAATTCATCATCCATTTGTGTTTGAAATTTCTTTTTAACTTGTAATATTGTATACTTGATAACTTCTAATTTCTTTCATGTTACCTATTTGGAAACTCATCCTTTTTCTATTATATTACATCTATGATAATCTTGATGTTTCTATTAAAACTTATAGTTTCTTTTTTTTTTAAGTTAAAACTAAAGCTTTCTATGAAAAACTCATGCCTGAACTTATCTCATTTCTTTAAGATGCATATTATTTGCTCATTAAGTCTCTCTATTGAGTTTTTTTTATGTTTTTTAGGTAGAAAATAATTTTTGAGCCCATCATCCTTGACATTATAGAAAAAGGAATATTGACTAGTGGTAAGCCATACTTATTGTTTGGGTGGGAAAAAGAGTTCAAGTTGTTGTTAGGTATTAAGTATATGTTTTAAACTTTTAAAGGTGCCCCAAAAGCTATAGGTAGGATCTAGCTTCCATTATGTTATAATTTTTTTAAATTTGTTAAAAAAAACTATGTTTATATAAATATGATCTATCATAAAAAGTTTAGATGATGATTGAATGATGAAAGTCCATGATATGACTATTAAATATGCTAATGTTGTGAGCATAATGTTAATGGTAAAAAGTGTGATGTTTATATTAAGACTATCAAATACACATACACACACATATATTTGAGTAATAAGTACCAAGTTACATGTTTTCCAAGTGTTATAGAAGGCTTGCATGACTTAGTTTTTATACATTTCTTTTAGGGTCATGCATTGGTCACGACCTCTAGTTTTAGGTTATAACCATATAGGAGGACTTAGCTTGGAGATATGGTGCCAACATACTTATTTGCCTCTAGCTTGTATACTTAATCCATGAAAGAGAAAACAAGTTTCTACATAAGGTTAAAGCGCCCTAAGGCAATTCTTCCAATATTAAAAGCCTTATTTCTATGAAAAATCTAAAATTAGTTAGTTTGAAGTTTCATAATTTTCTTGCTTTGATGTAGAATCTTCTATTAGTCGAATATTGCCTAAACATATGAAACAAATTATTATAAGATTTTTTTTCTTTTTCAATGCAATATCTCTTGATGCCATCAGATTAGATGATTTGGATAATTTGTGCAAGAATGTTGTTGTCACACTATGCTAACTTGAGATGCAGTTTTCACTTTTATTCTTTAACACTATCGTGCACTTAGTTGTACATTTGAGGAAGATAAAACTTTATGAATTGGTTTACTTGAGATACATGTACTCATTTGAGTAATTGATGTGCAAAATATTATTTATATTATTTCCTTTTATTTTATGCCTCTAAGTGTGTCATATATGCTTAATTTAATAAAAGTAGCCTTATTATGTGACTATTTTCCAATAAATTGTTTGATTAACGCTCAATTTTTACACTATTTCATATTTTTAGCTATAACTTAAATTTTAGATGTCTAAATTATGTGATCATTACATTATTGGAAAGCTAAGAAAAAGTTCTAAAACTTTTACATTTTAGTTAAAGCCCAATTAAGATGTATGGAAGGTTAAATTTAGTCATGAAGTTAAAGTTTTATTTTTATCTTAGCTAACTCAATCACAATTTTTAAGCTATATCTAGAGTTCTAGGAGTTCAATTAAGGTAAAACCAATTCTTTAAAGTTAGATAATACTAGCTCAAAAACTTTGGTGGTTAAACTTGAGCTAGAAGCTAAATATGAATTTTTATTGCAATAAATATTGTTAATAATTTAATTTGTAACTTAGGCTATTGGCCTTTTATTTATCCAAGGCCTAATTCTTTGTCCTAAGAGACATATTTACTTGGGCTGTTAGATTTTATAGCTAAGGAAATCATATTTAACTAAGTTTTATACCTCCAAAGGTATTCACTCTCTTTAGATAGCAAACACTCTTCTCCTTATATTCTTTTGCAACCACTATGAGTGGTTAATTTTCTTGTTGGTTCCATGGATTAACACTCCAATATTGGTTTAGATTTTGAGACTTTTATCATTAATTTAATTTACTCTTGACTCATCTACCTTTTTTTTCCCTCTATTTAACTTTTCTTTCATGATTGTTTTTTAGTGATTAGCTAATTAAGCATGTTAGTTGATTATCTTTACAATATATATTTATATGACTGGTTAAAATTAATTTTTACATGTAAGTTGGTTATTTTTTTTCTCATAATCAATAGTAACAAGGTTCTTAATTTTTCACATGCAAAATTATAATCACCTAAAAGAATCAAAGGATAAATTGATAATTTCTTATAAGTAGGATTGTTAATTTAGTCTTGGCTATTTGTGAATTAATTTCTTTTACTAGTTAATTAGGGATTGATGCCAATCTTGAGTTAATTAGCATTAGCTGATTAATATGCAACATTAACTATGGGTAACTACAAGGCGTCCAAGTAATCCATAGCTAAATAGTTAAATCACAAGTAATCTTATTTACATCAATGATAATTTTGTAATTGAGTGTGAAAATGCTTGAATTAAACTTTTATTTTCCATTTTACTTCATTTTAATTTTGCTTTCATCATGTGATTTAATCTATTTTTTAAAACCCTCCCTTGTTTTACATTTTGTTTCCACTAATTAACTTTTATTCCCATAGGTATTACTCAAACTTGCCCTTTACTACATTTTTAAACAAGTTTGATATTTAATTTTAGTGTCAAATAATGTGTAACAACGATATATGAGGATCCCAAAAGGATACGTGCATGATTAGAATAAATCTAAAGGATGTATTATTGAAAGTTATATTATTGATAAGGTTATAGAGTTTTGCATTGTATACTAATCAAATGCGAACATTATCAAGCTTCCTAAACCTTTCCATAAGGGAGGAATTATAGGGAAAGGTACATGAGGGACCCAAGTAGAGAGCATAAATCATGAAATGTGGGCACATGCACACCTATACATCCTACAAAATACTAAAAAGGTTAAGCTATATATAGATGAGCATTTTGCTTTTATAGAAAAGCTTAATCATGGCAAGAATGAGTAATCGATACAAGTTGAATACAATTGCTCATTCATTATGTGGTTATGCAACTAGGTGGGGAACATCATGCCATAAATATGAAATGTTATTTTCAAGACTATAAGATGGTTAGATAATAAGCCTTGCATGGAGGTCATATTTTGTTAATAATATAACATCAATAGGTATTCTTTTTACAAAAAAGGATAAGATGAAAGAAGTATTAGGTAAAATAATGGGCTCACTCTAATGACTTAAGTAATGTATGTCTTTGGTGCCAAAGCCAAAAAACACTACTTACATGATAATGTCATGTTATTAGGTCATTAAAAATATATAGGAGTTTGGCTATATATCCAATTTAGGGAGCTTATGTTTCGATAAGAATTTTGTTCTTATAAAAAAGCTCAATCATGGTAAGAATAAGCAATGGATACAAATTGAATACAGTTGCTCATTCATTATGAGGTTGTGTGTTACGTGTAAAATGGTTTATCAATTAGCGCAAGTGCACACTATCATAAACAAGTAATAAAGTGATGAGAAAATATCGTTCCCATGAGGATTGTTTCAATAAGTACTAAAATTAATAATCCTAATACTATTTGGCAAATCGACTAATTGGAAATGAAGTGAGTAAATAAAGATTGATGCAAAAATATTTAAAATAAAAATGAATGCAATTGGAGTAAAGATCAAGATGAACAAAAGACCTAGGGATCAGACTTCACTTAACAATTTTGAATTGAATCATCTATCTACACTAATCCAATTTTAACTCCCTTAATTGATAGTTGAGTTTCCTTTAATTAATTACTAGCCTCTTCCAAGGTCAAGTAATTCTATAATTAATTGCTAATCTACTATATTCCTATATGAATTAAAACAACTAATCATGCATTAGGATTTATGAAACTCATTAAGACTACATAAACCATATGAATATATTCCTATTTCATATGCAATTTACGGTTTTAATTATAGGTTCCATACACATGTATCTCCTTCCGGTCTCAACATACATATTGAGTTCATTCAAAAGGTGGTCAATCAATTGAAAGCATTAAGAGCAATAATTAAAACTCAATCTAGGAAATAAAATCAAAATTAGTTTCAATAGATTAGAATTCAATCCGTTATTATCAAGTTACGTCATCACCCTAGGAAGATAAAGAATTAGAACAAAATGAAATTAAAAAAAAACTTAAAATAAAATAGAAACATCATCACATTCATGATACAAACATAATATTATAATTACAAATGCATGAAAATAGAAATACTATCCATCCATGTAGGAGGTAAAACCTTCCATATAGGAGGAAAACCTAGCCTTCCATATAGGAGGCATACAAGAACTAAAAATGTATGAACTACTATCTAAGATGCATGAATCAATAAACGCTGCAAATGATCTCTACTTCTACCTATTTATAGGTGAATGAATCAGATGCAAGTCATAAATCTTGACTAATAGCTACCAATCACATTCTTTAGCTACCATTCATGGTCTTTAATTACCCTTCTTGATTTTCGCAGCAATCATTCTTCTGACTTGTTGGTAATTTTTCACCATGAGAATGGCAGATTTATATCTTCCTATCAACATAGGAGTTGTAGAGCCGGATCTTAAATTTCAAATGCCACAAAGAACTCCTAATTTTGACATTTTTATCTCAAGTTATACTCAGATTAATAACCAAAGGTCAGATTCCGCCAGAACCACTGTTTCATCTTCCAAGCAAAATTTGAGATCCTTAGATTCCGAACTGGGCTTTCTTTAAATATGAAAGTTGTAGGGATTTTTCTTAGATTTTTAACCATATAAAGAACAACCCAATCCAACATCTAGAACTCTAGATATAGCCTAAAACCTGAAACAGGGTCAAAATACAGCATTATCTAAAAGATTTGATTTCATTTCAAATTCAAGACCCATTCACAAAATGCAACTAAATTTATTAAATTAAAAAAGATAACATCCAAAAATGCATCATACAAAGAAAAATAAACATGTAAATATTTTATTTATCATTGTGCAACTAGGTGGGGAGCATCATGGCATAAATACCAAATGTTGTTTTCAAGACTATAAGATGATTAACTAATAAGCCTCACATAGAGGTCATATCTCATAAAAAAAATATGACATTAATAAGTGTTCTTTTTACACAAAGGGATAGGATAAAAAGAGTATTATGCAAAATAATGGGCTCACTCTTATGACTTAAGCAATGTATGTCTTTGGTGCTAAAGACAAAAATACTATTTACGTGATAATGTCATTTTATTAGGCCATTAAAGACATATAGGAGTTTGACTACATGTCTAATTCAAGGAGCTTGTGTTTCAATGTAAGTTTGTAAAGAAAAATAAATGGCATTTAAGTGGATAAGCTATTATTCACATTAGGTGGACTATAGTGAGCAAGGTTATAAAGGGAAGCCATTAACAATCATATCCCGTGAATAACAAGTTTTTTTATGTCATAGACTTGATTGATAAAAAGTGGTCTATAATTATTCAAGAGAAGTGATAAATTGTTAGCAGTAGGAATGAATTAGACATAGCCATTAATATTGAAAACACACCTTTTTTCAATTAGGACTACCTTTGGCTAATTTTAAATGAAATTTGAAGGAGTTTTTATGCATGAAAAGATCATGATAAGGGATATGGGTTAATGATGCTTTCAAATAAATTTCCTTACATAATTTCAAGGTATAAATGTTCTCATCTTTTAAGTTATGCTTACATTCATAATTACTTTCTTGTTACTATGTATTTTGTTAATTGTTTCTATATGGTTAACTTAGATTTCAAGTGAAAGATATACGCAATGAAGGGTTAAGGGTTTAAATATTCTCAAATAGAAAAATATCAATAACAATTACAAGATAATTTTCATTTCACTAATAAACCCTTTCTTTATGATTGTTACAACCACCAAATTATCATGTACTTATTTTTCCCTTAAGTTTGAAACATGATTTGGCTATATGCCAACATCTAGCAATGCAATCTTGAGTATTTTGTATTCACATGTCAAAATTTTATGGATTTAGTGTAATGGAAAATGTAGCTTCTATCTTAGTTGAGTTGTTTATATTACATTGAAAAATGTGAGATTGTCTATTGTAATATGAAATGTTCATTGTTTTCTGTTTCATTTAAGTGTGTATGTATTTTGAAGTTGGATTACAATAGAGTTAATTTTTGTTTCATTTGGGGATTCTGTATATATTTGAAATTTGGAGTAATGTAGCATGAAGTGCTTTAAAAAGTAGTTGAAAATGGAGGGGGTGTACAAAATGAACATGAAACTTTTAGGTGAGGAATACCACATTGCTTATCAATATAAATCGATGTTATATAAATGATATTCAATGTTAGATTTTTAAAACCATTGGCATTTACAATTTAGTTTCAATGAAGATTATATGGCAAAAAAGAACAACATCTTTGTTTTAAGAATTAATATCTTATCTCATTGTATTATATTTTTTATGAAGATATGATGATGATTTTATTAATATAGCAATCGATATTATTATATTTTTTACATCAATTATATAACAATGCTCAAAGATCAAGAGAAAATTAATGTGTAATTCATTAAATACTCAAATCTATTTGCAATTCTATACTAGGGTAATTGTGTGATTCAAATAATGGATGTTGAAATTTGATGTCATGAATATTGATTCTTAAAACTCCAGGACTATATTCTGTATCTTAGGCGCTAAATAATAAATTTTAAATTTGTTCTAATTACATTTTTTTTGATACGTTGACTGTAGGAAATTTCAACTCAAGACTTTAAACAAATTACTTGAGTTGCACACCACTAGGTCACATTAATTGCTTTAATTTTATCATATTATACAAGAACATATAATTCATTTATAAATAAATATATCATAGTTTATAATTAAAAAACATTTAAAGTAAGGATTTAAGTTTGATCAGCTATTAGTATAAAATAGTTTTATACTATTACTCATTCATATATTATTATATTATTTAAAAGTATTAAAACTCTATTACTATCAATAAAAATTCCTAATTAATATTATTTTTTAATGAGGTGTTAAATTTTTATTTATTAATAGTGTAAAAAAAAATTACACTAACAACGGATGAAATTTAAAAAATTAAAGTAATGTTTTCATGATATTCCCCTCTACATTTTGCAGGTTTATATGAAAAATCGAAATAGATTTTTATTTGAGCTTAAATTTTATTTATTATTAGCATAAATTTTTTGAAAATGAAAAGAAGAAATGTTCTTAAAACATAATAATTAAAATTTTTTAATTACAATAAAAGACTTTTAAAAGTTTTTTATTGAAATGTGAATATATAAATAGGTGACAGTATAAAATTAATTTATACTCAAGTACATTAAATTTAAACCATTAAATTAAGACAAACTAATTAATCAAAAATAATATTCAAATTTCATCCAATATTGTTGTAAATTAATTTTATACTATCAATCATCATATATTGTCATGTCAATAAAAAAATATTAAAACCTTTTTATTATTATTAAAAAAATTTAATTATTATTAATTTTTTAATGATGTATCTTTTCTAATATAAAATATACTTTACCCAGAATGAATTGAATTTAAGCTGACAAGATATTGCCTTTAAAGTTTTCTTAAACTGGCAACAACGCTTTATTCTCTCAGAATTACCTTAAGCCTTGCAATATGTATATAAATAGGCTTTTCTAAATCTCAGTAGATCAATGTTTAGTTTTTTATCTAAAATTTATATTTTACCAAGATTTTAGGCTCTGTGCATCCTAATCATGTTTACTTATATAAAAAAAAAATACGCTTTACATCCTTATGATTAATTCATGTATAGTTTTAAATGTTACAAGTCAATCACTTATATTTTCAAATATTAACACTTTGCCTATCTATACTATTTCCATCTAAAATTTAATAAAAAAATTATATGCATATACTGTATTTGATTTTTTACTTTTCTAAATTTTAATTTAATTTAATAATCATTTAGAACTAAAATAAAATAAAAAAACAAGAAAAGTCTCTCATTCTATTGAATATTGTTTTTTTCAATTTATTCCATTATGTCAAATCAAATATTTTAAGAGAAAATTAATTCAAAATAGACATAAAATTGAGTTAAAGTTAGGAAAGTAAAGATCACATGTAATGTCTATATGAGTTTTTGATTAAATTTTGGATAAGAAATAATTTAGGTGAGTAAAGTATTAACGATTGAAAATAGGTAAATGAACACTTAAAACCATAAATAAATTAAATGAAAAAGGTGAAACTACAAAGGAATAAAATATCATTTTTCTATTATTTGTTGGGTTGAAAGAATTGCATTATAGTATTTTCTTTACAATGCTTTTCCTATTAAAACATTTTTTCCATTTGTTCTTATTCTATTATAGTTTTAGGATGGAGAATTGAGTTGATATTCTGAGTTATAGAATTATTAAAGATGTAATAACTAAAAATTTATGTAACAATTCAATTGAGTTCAGATAGTGAAATTTTAATCTTAGAATTTTAACAATTTTTTATTATTGATTTAAGAATTTAACTATTTGACTAGTATTTTCTGAAACTAAGTTGCCGTTTAACTTATCATCGTCAATAGTGTTACATAAATTTTAGTTTCCTCCAATATTTATAATTAAAATGAAGAAATTTTCTGAAACTATTGATTTTGTCCTGTCTACAATACAGCGAATCAGGTTTTGGATTTTAAGACACTTTTTTATACACGTGTCTCACATTTTTATGCACCTAATTGACTCACACTAAAAGAGATGAATTTCAAATACATTGTAAGTTCATGATTATACATAAATACCATTTCTAACACAAATCGTTAATTAGTTTTTTTTTTTTTTGTGATCAACTCATTAGCTTCTAAGATTATAATTATAGAGTATGTTTTGTTCTCGATAGGAAAAAAATTCAACAAACTATGTTTTGTTCTCAATAGGGGAAAAAATTCAACAAACTCTTTATAATTAAGCATGTATTTTAAAATAACTAATGAATGTGGGGACACTCATAATAGGTGATTCACATTTATCATGTTTTAAATATTTATTTAATTGAGATTAATATTTGATTTATTTTTAAATTTAAATTCAAACAAATCAATTTTGATAACTGATCAAGGTGTGGGAAATAGGAAAAAGAAATAACCACCCACTCCCACTTCAGAAGTTAACAGAAAAATAAAAAGAGGGAAAAAGAAAGAGAATACAATTTTTTCATTCAATTTTTCCAGAACTTGAAAAATTCATTCAGAGAGTTTTCTTTCATCTTCTTCTCTCTACAAGATAGTGTGTAGGGTTTTGGTGCAATTGTTGTGGACAAAAGTTAAGAATTCCAAACTAGAGGTGATTCTTGATATTCGTGTGGTGAATTATAGCATCAGAATCCAAAGAACCAAATTAAATATGTATATTCCACACTTATTTATGACCAATTATAGTTAATTGATTTTTCCCTACAATAACACTACTTAAAATTAGATGTACTGCTAAATTTCTTTGCAAAAATTTTATAATTTTAAAATTTTATGTTATCTTTTTTGCCGTATAGCAACATATCCAATATTAGGCTTAAAACTTTTTAAAATAGATAATGGATCAAAATGAAACGTAAAATATCCATTAATAAATTTGCAAGCAATAAGACGTGAAACACGTCATTTACATCACATGAATTTGAATAAGAATATATAGCAATAAAAGCTTCTTAAAATAACAAAGTAGTTTTTAATTGTATTCAAATGTAATTTTATCATTTGAAAACTTGAGGATATCGCTTTCCTAACTAAATATTATGCGTAGATAGTGACTTTCAATCTCCATTAACAGGTGAATGCAAAAGAACCAACCAAAAAGAGAGTCATGTCATGAAAACTTGCAAATTAGGTTGTTTTTTTCCTTTTTAACAATAGAAGTAATTAAATCATTACATGCATACATATAAAATTTTGAGATCTAACTTAGAATGTGGAAGAAAGTAAAACTTTTAAAAAATACAAGTTATATATGTCACTTATATTCAATGCTTTTGACAAATTGGGATATGATTTAAGAAAAGTTTTATCATACTAAAACTTAGTGCATATGTGAGTGTTGTATCTAGGGATGCAAATGAGTCAACCCAAGCTAAATATTTGCATATCCAAATTCGAATTCCATAGTAATAAATGAACTTAAACTCAACGAGCCTAAAAAATTTGAGTTCAAATCAAATATAAGCTTATTCGAACTTAAATGAATAATAGATAATTTAGTTCAAATTTCTAATTGAGCATAAAGTTTTGAGCTCAAACTCAAACTCATGTTACTCAAGATTTTATCCAAAATGGGTTGAATTGGGTTTAAGTATTTTACTCAAGTCAAAAAGAATTTAATCAATTCTAATAAAACATTAGCAATCAATTCAAAGTTGGAAATAATAAACTAATGATATCTACAACAATGATCAAGTTTATATTAATCAAGTATAACAAAATCACAACTTCAACCACAAAAATAGAACATGATGCAAATAAATAAAGAGATAGGGATAGAGAGAAACAAACACAGTTATTTATAGTGATTCTACTACCAATACTATCTGACTTGATTTTGAAAACAAAATCCACTATCTCTCCAAATTTTAATGGCACTTGAAGAAGTCTCAATTCAATCCTCTAGTTTTATTCAATCCTTTTGAGATTCATCTTTCAAGAACTTAATCTATCAAGAGATTTCACTCTCTTGAATATCCTAAGGATACCTTACCATAAAACATAACATATGAGTGTTTTTAAAATCTAGAAAAATAGCTCACAAAATCCCAAAGTTTGAATATATAATAAAGTGCTAAGAAAAAGAATTTAATCTTGTGGGTTCAAGGGATTTGCAAGATAAAATGAGAAAGAAAAAAATATCTTATGTCTATATAACAGTGAAAGCCTTTTTTAAGTTTTTTAAATCGAGTTGAAGCATTTATATAGAAGTTGGAAGGTTTAAAAATCCATTACATATAAAATATAGCCACTATGAATTGATTGCACAATCGATTCACCTAGGCTTTGCAAGCTAAAAACGCTTCAATATATCAAATGTGTAATTGATTCATGCAGCTTAGCATTTTAAAAAAATCACTTGGAAAATCAATTGTATAATAGATTCACCTAGAGCTTACTTCAGTTCCCAATATATAGAATTGATTGTATAATCAATTCTACATGGAGAAACACTTAAAATGAGTAAGGGATGCCAAGTATGCAAAATTAATTGTACAATTGATTCATGCAACTTGGATTTCTTTCTGGAAGCTCAAAATTGATTGTGCAATCAATTCAAGCTCATCATATTTTCCTTTGAAGGTATCCAATATTCTCTCTTGGATCAAGGCGATGATTGTCTTTTTATCAAATTCAAGAAGGTCAAAATGTGTTATTATTAACAAAATATTTCTAAATGGAGCTGAGGTCAACAACTCAAAAGTTTAAATGAGTTCAAACAATCTTAAACAAACTTGACTTTTTTTAATATATACTATGTATTATTTATATTTATTTACATTTTAATAATGTACAATTTATATATTATATTTACTTACATATCATATTAATGTATTTGGCTATAGTATTAAAAAATAAAAAAATCAAATTTTATAACTAGACTTATTTAGGATTAAAAATAATTCATGTTGAGTAATAAATAACTTAAGTTTAGCTTGTTCATTGATCAAATTGTACTCTTTTAAAATTGACTATTTTACAAACCAAACTCAAATTGCTTATAAGTAACATTTCATTATATCTAAGGTTTTAAATTATGGATGCGATTCGTAACATTGTAAAAAAATATGATCAATGCAGTGCAAATTCCAAAAAAAAAAAATTGCAAATGTGATGTAGTCCACGACCATAATATTACATGTCACATATTACAATTTAATTTTCTAAAGATATCTAATGACATTTTATTAAGATAAATGATTGTGGGCTAAGTGTATTACTGGTTGAATTTGCTTGTTTCTTCTTCATGTTGGTAAAAATTATACTTACAATAATGATAAAAATTCATTATCAAAACTCAAATCTTTCATGTTTAATTATCAAAAAGAATAAAAAAATTTATTATATGTGAAAGAGTACTTAATTCATGAGAATTAATAAGATTGTAGTTTTCACAGTTCTTGATATTCCAAATTAGTGTGCATCGATCTTTTAGAGAAAACCTCTCCTTATTTTCTAATAATGAGATACCGAAAAATAAAACCATTTCACATAATTTGGGGACCATAGCATCTTATTTATTTTCTTTATTTTTCTTATTTCTAATTCATCCATCATAAATAAGAAATAAGACTTTTGAGTTTTTACACATAAAAGCCCACACCTAATGAGACGGTTTAGACGTATTTAACCTTAAATCTTACTTGGTCACTTTAATTTAAGCCAAACTTTATGATAACCAATAATGTACAATTATTATTATTATTTACACACATATATAATGTACATCTCCATTAAAAAATCCAACAATCTCCCACTTAGACTACATATATGTACAAACATAACACTTTAAAATTGTATATTATGATATAACCTTATAAGCTTAAAAATTGCCATCATTACCAAAATCATCCTTAATAAATCTAGTTCATTAATCATATCACATAGGATCAAAGTAGCCTTTAGTACAATTATTGTAATTAGATCCATCAATGGTCACATATATTGATACAACCAATGACATGGATCAAGCATGGAAGTGTAGCATGGAAATTACATGCAATGTGATCTTAACATGTCTATTTCTAATTAGTCCACCTTATTATTTAATGAGATCAAACCAAACAAGATCAGAGTGATACACCATAAAATCTTTATATTATAGTAAATATCCATAAACAAGAGCACTTATAAATACAAACTCCCACTAAATTAGCATATCATTAAGTGATACTACACTTATATGAGAAGTGTGCTCATGAAAGACCTTGGATGCTAAACCCTTAGTAAGCAGATTCACAACTATAGAGTTTGTTCTGATGTGCTCTATAGATATCTAACCATTCTAAGCTCTTTCTTTAACAACTAGGAACTTAATGTCTATGTGTTTTGACTTTGGCAAACTCCTATTGTTATTGGAATACAACATTACCAACTTATTGTCATAAAATAACTTTAATAGTCTTTCAATATCATCCATAATTTATAGCCTAGTGACAAATTTTTGTAGTCATATCCTATAATTGGATGCATCATAACATGCTATAAATTTAGCTGCCATGGTGGAAAAAGCTATAAGTTTTTTATTAGCACTCTTCTAGAAAATAGCTCTTCCAACAAGCAAGTAGATATACCCCAATGTGGATCTATGACTATCTTAGCATCCTACAAAAATAGATTTGGAATACCTAATGATCTCTAATTGATCCAATTTCCTATATGAGTATGTAGTCTTTTGTTCTCAAAAAATATCACATGGCCTTTTTAGTTGCTTTCCAATTATGTATTTCTAGATTGCTCAAGAATCTGCCAACTTTCTAATAATGTATGCAATATTCAAATGCATATAAAATTGAGTGTACATCAAACTCCCACTAAACTTATGGTATATATAATCATCAATTGCATTCATTTAAAAATCAAAGGAGATAACAACTTGAAGAAACTCGTATTACCATTGATGAGAAGCCTACTTAAGCCCATAAATGGATTTCTTCACTTTTAAGAGTTAGAACTTCAACATCCTAGCAAAAAAGAATGAGATCATCCTCCACCATTCTAACATCTACCCTATGTTCTTAAAGAAAGAATATGTAATCATCCAAAATCACATTTATCTCTAATGGATATTCTTATTGGCATTTGTTCTTAAAGTTGCTAAGTTTATTCTTCAAGAATAGCTTATTGACCTTTATTAGGGAGATTTTCAACATTGTATTATAGTTCTAGAGTTTCTTTTTAAGTAGTGTCAAGAATAACAATCTGATCATGGTCAATGACAATAATAGCAAAAGTTTTTATCTTTAGAGAATTAGGTATTCCCTATCTCAAAAAAGGACTTAATTATAGGATCATGAAACTTATATCCTCAAAACTATTCAGAGTACCTAACAAAATAGTTTCTAACCATTCTTGAGTCCAATTTCTTTTTTCATTTGGCCTATAAGGTCTAACTTTATCTAGATAACCCTAAACATATAGGTTTTTTATGTTAGGCTACTTGCCCATCCATAATTCATATGGGGTTCTGATTGTTGCCTTAGTTAGAACTCTATTAAAAATGTAAGCTATGATCATTAGTGTCTCTCTATAAAGAACTCTATTAAAGATGTAAGCTACAATTTTTATTGCCTCTCCTTAAAGTGACTCTAACAAAATAGTATGATTAATCATAATTCTGATTATATACTTTAAAGTTCTATTTAGTCTCTTACTAACACCATTCATGTTAAGGCAATCCAACATGGTGTATTATAGGATAATATTGTACTTCTCTAGAAATTTAGCAAATGGTTATAGACGTTGTTCACTTGTTCCATCATATATATTGTAGTATTCACCATTATGGTTAGACATAATGTCTTTAACCATTTATTAAGTTAATTACTAATTTCAGCTTTAAAGGCCTTGAACACGTCTAATGCTTAAGACTTCTCATGAATGAGACAAAGGTATCTGTAATATAAAAAATTGTCTATAAACATAAAAAAATATTATTGACCATTCAAACAAACCATAGGGAATAATCCACAAATGTCTATATATATTAGTTCTAAAATATTTAAAGATCTTTAAGGGTTTAGGCTCATTATGTTTTTCTATTTCCCCTTAGTGCAATTAACACGAATTTCAAAAATCTAACAAATCAAAAGGATTAAGAATTCCCTCTTATGCGAGCCTTTAAAGGTTATCATATCCAAATAAAGAATTGGAATCAACAAGCTTTGAATCATGAAAAAGACTAGATTGACTATTTTTAAAACAACAAGAGTGACCAAATTTGTGTAATATAGATATGGAAACTAAATTCTATCTAAATGATGATATAATGTATGTCTAATTCAAATCCAAATAAAACCTAGTCTTTAATAATCCCCTAAAAGTCCCAATTACCTTAACTTCAACTGACTTGCCATTGTCCATATAGCTCTTTCACTTTGCTTAACTTTTAGTAACTCAAGCAATCCTGCATAGACACACTTATGTGAGTGTAGCTCTAATACTAAAGTTAAATTAAACTTAGAACAAATAAAATTAAGAAACATACCTTTCTTTACATGCCAAGCATGACATTTGGTTCATTGTTTTTTCTTATGAGAAGTATTGCCACAAAAGTAGCAAGCAAATTTCTCAATTTGCCTTTTATATTCCTTATGTTGCTTCTTTTGTGATAAAGTAACCAAAACTTCCTTATCTTTCTTCCTTTTCTTGTTATTGTCTTTAAAGGTGGAAGTTAAATAAGCACTTCCAGTATTTTCTTACTTCAATCTCTTTTTTTCTTGTATACAATTTGAAATGAATTCATTAAGAGTCCTTTCCTCCTTTTCATAGTTATAACTAGCCTTGAAGTGATTGAATTGTGTAGAAAGAGAGATCAAAACTAAATGCATAATCAAGTCCTAAGATAGCTTTAACTTTAGTGCCTTCAATTTTGATGCAAGATAAGACATTCCTAAAATGTACTCCCTAATGTTCCCTTTGCCCTTGTACCTCATGGAAAGGTACTTGCTTCCTCCTTTTCATTTTAGGCAAAATGTTTCTTGAGTTCTTTAAGGAAAAATTTAGCTTCATTCTCCCTAAACGTCATGCCCTTGAAAGTCTTCAAAATTGCATGTTTCACGATCATAATACTTATGTGATTTAAGCATCCCCACTTCTCTAAATCCTTCTTAGCAGTAGGGGAACATGCATCCATAAGAGCAATGGGTCACTCAACTCGAAGAGCAAGGTCTAAATCCATGCAACCAAGAATGATCATAATGTTCTCTTTCCAGTTTTTAAAGTTTGTGTCATTAAATATAGGGATGGAATTAATATTTACTAATAATAAAGTAGCATAAGCATTCACTAAATTTAAGGAAAAATAAACAAAGCAACAACCTTATAAATTAAAATCTAAGTTCAACATGATTAACAAATTCAAATAATGGTAAGTCCTATCATAAAATACCTAGCACAACATTGAAATTCAGTCTTTGGAGAGAAAAATTAACTTGCAAATGGTACTTTTGGTATAGTGATTAAATATTGACAATAAATTCTAGTCAAATAATAAATCTTTCCTTGGACCAACTTAATATTCATATGAAAAATATGATAATTATCACATACTTATTATCACAAGTGTGTTTGAATTTTAGCCAAATAACAACCTTTCTTTGGACTAATCATTATTTGCATGAAACTTAAATATACAACCATCTTAATATCTCAAATTGATCAATTTATACAAGACTTTAATAAGATGTTTCAATTAATTAATTTAAAATATCAGGCAACTAAAAATAAAGAATAAAAGATGCTAAAAATTGAATTTGAATCCATAATTATATATACATTAACATGTATCATTAAAGTCAAATCACTGAATATATTAGATAAAATCCAAACTAACATAAATTTTGAATAGTAATTTATGATAAGAAATACTGAATTATTAATAAATGGACCCATGATCAAATATGCTCCACGTCAATCACTTTCCTAATGATTTCAATTGAAGGGGCATCATAATGCATTACAATGTTGATGTTATACGAAAGTTACCCAAAACATGGCCTGCCTAAACTAAATCATCTTCAAATGAAACAATAACAATCTCATAATACTCTTTGGTCTCTATTTTCATCATCTACCACGATCATTACTTACTCCAATCATGTAGTTCTTCTAATTCATCTTAATGTCATTTCAATTTTAAGGTTTAGAGGTACTATTGAATCTAAATTAAGAGGCATGCATAAAAGAAAAAAAGAACTTGCAAAAAATAAAACAAAATAGAATAGTAGAACTAGTAAAGAAATAAGGTCTAAACTAATATAGAAGTCCTTTCTGTTAATATTGGAATCACATACTAACTCGATAATGGTGTTAAAAACTTGATTACAACCACAAGTGTATGGTATTGCAAGTAATATTATATGATGATTAAGATATTGTTCCCATAATGAAGCTATTCCAAATGCCAATTTATTGGAATTTCCTATATTACTCAGACAATGAAAATTTTGAATTTAAAGATAAATGCTAAGTATGTAGAATAAAATGCAAAGTGACCAAACTAAAATTAAGTAATAAATAAGTTCTAGGACATGGATTTCATTAATGAATTCTTTAGTAAATCAATTTAGATTATATGAACTGTACTATAATCAAATACAAAGATTGAAATTCCCTATTGCATATGCTATCCTCTTTTAAGGCATAACATGTATATGCATATTAATCTCACATATACTTTTGTGATTGTAGGTATTAACATAAACTCATTAAGATTAATGGATTCCGTTAATGGTCACTCAAATTAAGTGTCAATTTATAGAAGCACAAAACCTAAGTTCAACGTTTCTATAAACTAATATTGAGCTCAATTTTCATTTCATCACTCATCACCTTAAACATGCATATAATGACCAATTACATACAAGTAATAAGTCCAAAAACACTAAATTTTCATAAATAGAGATTTCATATGATCAAAATTAGTTTCAAATAGAAATTCAAAGAATCCATCCATGTCCTAGAATAAGAAAATGAGCCAAACATTGACAATGAATAAGCAATCAACATTAAACTAGAATCAATTGTCCTTTACAAAAAAAAAAGAGAGAAAGCCAAAGGAAAAGAAGGAGAAACTAATGGAGAATTCCTTAATCTGCTTTTAGCTACCTCTTGCTTCCTTCTCAGTTATTTTATCTAAAAATTCCCCTTCAAAGCCTAATTTTTTTATCCTATATACTGATTATCAGCATCATTCCTATGAGTAATGTATTCTAGCCAACTTTTAAGGCACAAAATGACATCATTTAACTTTTTAGTAAACTAGAAAAGTTGTAGGTCTCTTCTTAAGCTTTCTAATGAGGTATAAATTACCTAATTTCAACATCTATAACATAAAAAATGGATTGAACATTGAGGCACTATTTTGCCCGTCTGATAGATTCACACAACTCACTTCCAAGTGGATATCATGCCTCAAGATAGATTAAATTTGAGCCCAAAAATTGAACTATGTTTAAGGTTTCTTGAGATAGATTATTAAAATTAAACTCAATTTAAAGCCAAACACCTATAATTCATAAATAAAGCCTAAAACTAACATAATTATGGATTAAACAAAATAACCCATAAACAAAATAACTTAGAGACCTCTAAAATATAAAAAATATGACAATTATTGTTTATATAATGTATAATAAAATGCTTGTATGAGGTACTAATCTTAACGTGTTGTAATGCCCTCGTAAATGTAATGAAACTACTCATAAAACAATAAAGTGGGTTCCATCTATGATTAGGAGTAGGATAGGGAATTTCTCTAGAGTCCCTCTTACAATTGAGAACTTTGTAATTATGACTATATTTCTTCAATGGAATAAATGATATGTTCTTAAAATAAATAAATAAAGTAGAGAAAACAAAAACCAATAATCTAAATTATGCAAATTATGCAATATTGGTGTAAATTCACTATCCTGCAAAACCAATCAAAACATCCATTATCATCCATTTAAAACTCAAGGCAATAAAAACAAATTAAAATCATGATATAGGTTATGAATAATCCAAATTAGTTGTTCGAAATACCATGGAGAATTAAAACATTAAAACTAAATAAGAAACATTATTCTTATTCAAAATATGAACAAAAAAGTGTTTGCTTCATGTCCCTAAAAGGGAAGCTTGGTATACAATTGGTATACATGTGCGCATCTTTGGACATTTAATCATAAAATCTAATTTAAATGATTTATTTATATACAATGATGTTTCATATTAAAAAATGAAATAAATATGAAATAAAAGATGAAAAAAAATTGTAAATAGATAACTATCCGAGAGGAGTCGTTTAAAGTGGCATTATATATATATATATATATATATATATATATATATATATATATATATATATATATAGGCATCGATACACCGAAATCAATAAAATATGGCATTTTATATATATATATATATATATATATATATATATATATATATATATATATATAGGCATCGATACACCGAAATCAATAAAATACGAAATTTCAATATTCTTCCCAGCCACTACAGTAAGAGAGGCTATGACGGGTCCAAATCAGTTTGATTACTGATCTGAATCGAAGTTTCGGGATGAAATACTGAATTAGTAGCTGTAAGGTGGAATGCGATTTGTCCTCCATTAAATCTATTTGTCGTGATTTTCAACAATGAAATATATAAAAAAAGTTTAAATAGATAAATTTTGATTTCCTCCAATATTTCTATTTCATATTTTCAGTTTAAATGGAGGAATTTTCTAATGCTACTGGTTTTGTCCTGCCTATTAAACATTTAATTAGTTATAGATATTTAAGACACTTTTTTTATGCACCTGGCTCACAAAATCTAACTAATTCACACTAAAAATAACAAGTTTTATAGAAATTATGAATTCATATATAATTAATGCTTAACGATCAATTCACACAGAACTCGTTAGTTTCTTTCTGGGTGACCAACTCATTAGCTTCTGAGATATAAGCAAATCAAGGTATAATCTGTATTCATAATGTCATTAAGCAATTTTTTAATGATATTTCTAGCTGTTTACTTCTTTTTTTATTTTTTTTTTCAGCTGCAAAGACGCCACACACTCACGCCTACAACGTTTTACCTCTTAAAAATCAATCAATACGCTAGCTAAAGAGCCGTGCCTTCTAAATACACGCCATTATCATCGTATTTTTTGCCGCAAGTCATTTTTTTAGTTTTTTTATTATTATTTTTCTCTTCCCCCAGATTCACTTCTTTTTCATTTTCTTAAACTTTTCTTTCTATTTTTTTTATTAAGGGGGACTCATTAACTTCTTCACCAATATTTTTCTATTTTTAATTTAAAAAATTTTTATATTAGTTTACTATCGACTTGCTGTTTTTCTTTCTCTTATTTACTTTATTATATTTTTTATTGATTTCTATTATTTACATTTTAACCATCTGACTATTGAAGCAAGATTTTACAAAAAAATTTCACAAGTTAGTTTTTTTTATCAACCTTTTACGTTGCAAGTATTTTGCTTTCTCTCTTCTTTCATTCTTGTCGTTTTCTCCAATTATATTGAAGAATTATTTAAGTATCATTTTTATAATTTTTGTTGTATTTCCCACTTTTTTATAAATAATCCTTCTTTCTAATCATAATAAATATTTTATTCAAAACTTTTTCTCTCTAAGGACATAGAAATATCTTATTTATATATCCCCAATCACCTGAGTTAAGAGTATTTTATTTTTATTCATAATTATTATTGATTATTAATTTTGCAATTCTTTTTTATTTTATCCACAATTTTCTATCTTTAATGTAATTCCCTAAGATTACTTAAATAATTTATTTTTGATATTTGATTAAGAATTTAAAATTCTTAAATTTATAAATTAAAATTAATTTGGAGCTAAACTTCAATACCCAATTACTTCATCTTAATTATTCAAATTGTCTTCTTGGACTTGATATAAATCTTAACCATCTCTAGCTTTTTATTCCTACTATGGTTTGGGCTTCAAATCAAGTTATAATTAAATATCCTATCAAAATAAAATCTTCTCTCTAATTATATTAAATATCTTATTCAATTTTTTCTTAATTATATGAAATATCCTATTTAAATTATGCAATAAAGCATGAGCATTCATAATTATCTTTATCCATTAATTGTGCAAATAATTTTTTTAATATTTTCAACATATATTTATGTAAACCGCTTGATTTGCGTGAAAAAATTAATTTTTATATATGCTATTGGTATTTGATTAAACATTTTGAATTTTCAAATGAAGTGAAAAAATTCAATTAAAGGTAGTGAAATAAATAATATCTCTCATGAAAACTTATTCTATTTTTTCATTTTGATTATATTTTAAAATAATTTTTCCCTTCACATAATTTTAAAGCTAAGATTTAACTTGAATTTAAAATTTGATTATAACTTCAATTTATATATTAAAATTTAACATTTTAAATTTGTTAAAAGTGGCTAGTATATTTTATAGTTATAGTTTAATTGCAACTTTAATTTATATAATTTTAATATTGATTAATTATAAGTTAAATTTTTATACTTATGATAGTGTTCTCTACTTATTTTTCTGATAATTATTTAATTATTTAATATTTTTTATTTAAGGTTAGTAAAAAATTTAACCATATATATAATTTTTTTATATAATCAAGGTATGTCATGGGCTTAAATTATTGTTTATAAGGACCCTAAAGATTTACATGTAAGAAAAAAAAATATCATGATAGAAAATTTTATACTTGGATCTTTGGTTATGATTATAATTATAAATAACAATAATGCAGAAGTAAGAAAATTAGATGAAATACCTTGAGCTATGATGTATTTGATAGTTACAACAAATAAAACAAAATATAAAATTAATATAAAATTAGATAACACCTTAATCTTCTCTCTTCTTACTCAACTGAAATAGTACTATAATATTTGTAAAATGATGGAAGTCACACAAACTTATATTCAAGAGTGAAGTGAGGGATCAAGAGCTATTTATATATAGCTGTCATGACTCAACCCATTAAAGAGTCTTGACTCTTTACTTTCCTCTAACATTTATGAATCTAATTAACTCAAATAATTTAGTGGAAGACTTTTCATATACAAAACCATCAAATGTATTTAAGGGTATATTAATTTTGCATAATGCATATTTAATTTAAATAAATGACATTAATATTTCATAATGGATATTTAAGACATTAATTATGCATAATGAACATTTAATGCATATTTAATTTAGATAACTAACATAACTGCCATTAATCATGCATAATGAACATTTAATGTATATTTAATTTAGATAAATGACTTTGGCCAAATATCTGAATCTAATTTATGATGATATCTAAATTATTCAATTATATAGACTATATCCTTTCATGTGGTCATGAAGGTCATATCAAGTCTATCACAAAATCTATCATAAATCTAACATTATGAAGTAATTTAACTTATTAAAAAATCTATATCACTTTTTTTGTTCCATTTCATTCTCAAATGAATTTTATTTTTAAATAGTATTTGATTTTAATAAAAAATTGTTTTATTTCATTTTTTATAATTTTTATTTTAATTATACTTATACCATTATGATATCCATTAGATTTGATAAAGATTTCATTAAAATTCATTTCATTTTACTCAAAATGCACATTATATAAAAAAAAATTCCATTGTCATAATATTGTATTTTCCTAATACTATTAAAATTCACTTTTTAATTTAAATTACATGCATTTTCAATATGTTCAAAATAAAAGAAATTATTTACAAATAAATTGAAATGATCATTATTTTTCACATAGTTCTTAAATAATAAAATTTATTTGTAAATAAATTAAATTATTTGTATTAAAAATAAAATCAATGTTACAAAAGTTACGTAAAAACCAAGCCTGAATGATCTTAGTCATTTGATTTGTTGCTATTATAAATCCTGTTTCATATTAAAACAGTATAATTCTACGGTCACAATTCTCCATAATATGCACACATACATATCAACTGCCATGATACAAGATTTTACAGTTACAAAATCGTCTGATATTCATATTTAAGGAGAATGGTATGGATTAATTGCATTTTTTTTTTACAAAATCACATATTTTTAAGAATTTCAAACTTTTTTTTTTGTAAAGTAATTTGCATCAACGTAATTATATTACCATTTATGATTTCAATAAAAAAATTCTATAAATATTATAGTAATTATGTTTTAATTAATTTATATATTCTTAAGATATTGTATGATTATAAAAAAATATTAACATAATTATTGAAAATAGAGTAATTAATGGTGAGATGATTAATGGCAATGGATGAAGTCCAATAGTGGTCAATGTTGAATGAGTGGATGATGATGAACAATTATCAATAGCAATAAACACTACAACAAAAAGCAGCAATAACGACGACACTTTTAGCGGCGACAAAATTTTGATCGTCGCTAAAGGTATTTCCGATGACAAAGTCGTCGAAAAAAAAGGAAAAACTTTTTAGAGGGAAACAAAAATGTGGGCGGGAAGAATTAGGTTTTTAGCGACGACAAAAGTCGTCGCTAAAAGCCTAAAAAAATTTTGGCAAGAAAATTTAGCTTTTAGCGACGACACTATCGTCGATGAAAATGCAAGGCTTTCAGCGACGACACTGTCGTCCCTGAAGGGTGCAAGTGTCATCGCTGAAGGCCTAAAAATTTACTGCAGGAAATTTTGCCCTTCAGCGACGACTATGTCGTCGCTAAAAGTGTCAATTTTCAACGACGACTAAGTCGTCGCTAAAGGCTATACCATGAGCGATGACACTATCGTCGCTGAAAATGGGGAACTTTCAGCAATGACTCTGTCGTCGCTGAAGGGTTCACCATCAGCGACGACAGAGTCATCGCTGAAAGCTTTCCATTTTCAGCGACGACAGTGTCATCGCTAAAAGCCTTGTCCAAATTCTAAGGCAAGGCTTTTAGCAACGACATTGTCGTCGGTGAAGGCCAGACTTTCAGCGACGATAATGTCGTCGCTGAAAAAAACTCGATTGTCGCTGAAAGCTTTAGCGATGACCGAATTTTTTGTGTCGTCACTAAAAGCCAGAGGCTATTTATTCACGGCGCCTCCTCCTTCCTCATTTGCGCATTTGAAATTTCTGGACCTGAGGTAAGTTCCTGAACTTTCTCTCTCTTTTAATTTTTTTTAATTTTAGTATATTTATTTTTTTATATATGTTGATATGTATTTATTTTGTATGTTGTATCTTTTAATTTGTTAGTTATTATCAGCACTTAGCTTAGTTTGTGCAGAGTATTCAGAGTTGATCAGTAGATTTTTGCCATTGAGGTACGTAAATAAAAAATTATAATTTTTTTTGTGTACTAATATATTTAATTTGCTCAAATAATTTGTAATGAATTAATAGAATTGATAGTATGTTTAATTTAATATGAAATTTTGTATTATTTAATTTTGTATGTTGTAAATTTTAAATTTATTTATGTAAATTTAACTTAGCATTAATTTTATAAATATAAATTTGATTATTATTATTATGCATCCCTCAATTTATAATTTTGAAGTATAAAATAAATGTGTAGATTATTCATTTAGAATAATGTAAGATAAAATAGTTATGATATTTTATTCACAAAATCTAAAATTTGCGATGCAATTTAGAAAACTTCAAACTTATTAGATTCGATGAAATAATGTAAGATAGAAAATTAGAATAAATATATAAATCTATCTTAGAAAGTAAGAGATTATAGTAATATAGTCTATTTTTTAATTGAGATTGAAACTTAATAATTCAAATTATATTATTTACACCACATACTAAGAAAAATTCAATTAAACTAGAGATTACATAAAAATAAAACCCTAACAATCCAAATTATGATATTTACATCTCATAAAAATAAAAAATTTCAAAACACTAGGAAGTTTGCATGAAAATCACTCCCTCTTGGATAAAACTACATTTACTTAAATAAAGAAGCTGAATTGTGCATCTTATAAATAATATACACCTTATAAAACTAAACTTACTTAAATTTACAACTAGGAAGTCCATTCACAAAATCTAAAATTTGTGGTGCAATTTAGGAAACTTCAAACTTATTAGATTCGATGAAATAATGTAAGATAGAAAATTAGAATAAATATATAAATCTATCTTAGAAAGTAAGAGATTACAGTAATATAGTCTATTTTTTAATTGAGATTGAAACTTAACAATTCAAATTATATTATTTACACCACATACTAAGAAAAATTCAATTAAACTAGAGACTACATAAAAATAAAATCCTAACAATCCAAATTATGATATTTACATCTCATAAAAATAAAAAATTTCAAAACACTTGGAAGTTCGCATGAAAATCACCCTCCTCTTGGATAAAACTACATTTACTTAAATAAAGAAGCTGAATTGTGCATCTTATAAATAATATACACTTTATAAAACTAAACTTACTTAAATTTACAACTAGGAAGTCCGTATTCATATTATACACATCTTTATAAAGAAGCTGAATTGTGCACCTTATCAATATAGTAAAGTAGGTTATACTTTTGAATTCCCACAAGCTTATTGTGAAATATAACAGTTGTTATGAATATTAAAAAAATCAATAATCTACATAATAAGTTATGTAAATAACAGTACTGACACTTAAACAATGATACTCATAAATTGTTGTATTGTTAATTTTAATTATTGTAAATATATTTTTACAATAATTTAAAATAGAACTATATTTGCATTTAAATGTTAAGCTTAGACCCGTTCAAGGGTTGATTGTTTTCTGAACATCAATCAACCCTTGAATTGTCCTGAAAAGTTAGACAGTTTGGGATATTATCATATAGTTATTATTAACAATTTATCAGGCTCTTGTTTGATATTGTAGAAATATCTTAGCATCCTAACTGTTCTCCGGGTATAAACTATACAAGCATATAGTTTAGGCACTTGGAGAACCATAGGGAGATGCTGCCGAAATTTCTGCACGAATCAATCGATAAGCGTGGATAAATTGGAGAAAATAATAACTATAGAAATATCTCGAATGGGATAGGACCCTACCCTTCAAAATTGGAGTGATACGGTGCATTTAGGGTGACTGTCAAATATTAATCAACACACTTTATTTCACCTAAAGCAATTTCCTTCCTGTTTAGTGATACAATGTCTGTCGATAAAAGTTGGATACATCTACCAAATCGATTGTCGGATGAGTATTGGAATGGTGCAGTAAGATTTGTTCAAAGAGCTAAAAATTTTGCCGATGAAAGGGGTCTGGTAAGATGTCCATGCAAAAAGTATGTGAATTTAATATTCCAGACATTACTAACATTGGAGGCCCATATTATAGATAATGGATTTCATCCATTATACATAAATTGGGTACACCATGGTGAAGCAGATGTTTCGACTTCTAGAGGAACTAGTGAGATATCTCCCAACAATAGAGATGAACTGGCAGATATTATACATGACTTCATTGGCCTTGAGGTACTCGAAGTTGATTTTCACAATGACGAGTATAGGGGTGAGAATGCGGCTGACGAAGACATTGGAACAAAATATAGTAACTGTGATAACCTGTTCGAGCAAGTAGAAACAGAGTTGTATCCAAGTTGCACAGTATTTTCAGCATTGAACTTCTTAGTGAAACTTATGCATTTGAAGGTTCTGCATAAGTGGACAAACAAGTCATTTGATTCTCTTCTTCGGTTATTAAAAGAGGCACTTCCAAACGACAATAAATTGCCTGAATCATACTATGGTGCAAGGAAATGGCTCAACAAGTTGGGATTGGGGTATGAATCAATCCATGCATGCAAACATGATTGCGCACTTTTTTGGAAAGATCATGCTTCTAAAGATAATTGTCCAATTTATGGGGAGAGCCGATGGGTAAATAAACCTACAAAAGGAAAGAAGGTGCCCCAAAAAGTGGTTCGATATTTTCCTTTAACTCCTCGATTACAGCATCTGTATCGGTCGAGACATACTACAAAGAACATGATATGGCATCACACTAGAAAATCAAAAGAAGAGAGGGTAATGCAACATCTCGTGGATGGAAAAGCTTGGTAGGAGTTCGATAAGAGGTATCCTAATTTCTCTGCTGACCCACGAAACGTTAGATTGGGTTTAAGTGCAAATGGATTTAATCCTTTTGGTGATAGGAACCTATCATATAGCATGCGGCCAGTGGTTATGACTACTTACAACTTGCCACCATGGGTATGCATGAACCAATCTTTTTTCATGTTGACCCTATTAATCCCAAGGCCGTAATCGCCAGGTAAAGATATAGATGTGTTCTTATAGCCAGTCGTAGAAGAGTTGAGGGATCTCTGGGAGAGGGGAGTTGAAACTCAAGATGCAAATACAAATACGGTGTTCAATATGCGGGCAGCATTGCTTTGGACTATTAATGATTTTCCTGCTCGAAGTAGTCTATCAGGGTGGAGCATGCAAGGATACAAAGCATGTCCTACACGTAATTTGGATACTCCGTCGATTCGAGTTAGAGGAAAAATAGCTTACGTTGGTCATCGTCGTTGGCTTCCAAGAAGTCACACATGGAGAAATAGGAAGGAATTCAATGGGAGGTTGGAGAGAAGAGCCCCTCCTCGGCCTCTTACCAATAATGTTATCATGGAACAGTTGGGTAAAGTGTCACAGAGACTTCTAGGAAAACATGCTGAATTTGGTGGTGAAAAGCGAAAGAGGGGTGCCGACGAACTTAATTTGAGCAAGAGAAGTATATTTTTTAATCTTCCTTATTGGCCAACAATGAACTTAAGGCATAACATTGATGTGATGCATGTTGAGAAAAATGTATGTGATAGCACCTTGAGTACATTATTGGAGATTGAGCACAAAATAAAAGATACAGACAATGCAAGACGAGATTTAGTAGACATGAAGATAAGGCCTAACTTGCATTTGTATGAGCAAAGGGGTCAACTTTTCAAGCCGCATGCTGGATATATGCTTAACTAGGAAGAGCGAAAATGATTTTACCAGTATATAAAGAATGTGAAATTTCCAGATGGGTTTGCTGGGAGTCTTGGTAAGAATGTCACAGATCGTGACCTAAAGTTAAAGGGGTTGAAATCACATGATTGTCATGTTATTATGCAAAGACTGTTAGGACCAGGTGTCCGGGCTTTTTTGCCAAAGGAATTATCATATCCACTTGTCGAGTTATGCAACTTCTTTAGTCAAATATGTGCTAGAACTCTCAATAGGAAGGATATTCTGCAAGTCAAACAAGATATTATCATAATTTTGTGCAAGCTTGAGAGGATATACCCCCTAGCATTTTTTGACATAATGGTTCATTTGGTGATGCATCTACCAGACGAAGCATTGGAAGGAGGACTTGTTCATTTTCGATGGATGTACCCGTATGAGAGGTATATAAAAAAGTTAAAGGATTATGTTTGAAATCGTGCTCGACCGGAGGGTTCAATTGCAGAAGGATATATTGTTGATGAGGCATTAACATTTTTCTCCATGTATTTGGAAAGAGTGGAAACTAGATTCAACCGCTCTGATAGAAATCAAGATGTAACACCTAGTCAAACAAGAAGGACATTGTCGGTGTTCCGGTCTCAATGTCGACCGATAGGGAAGAAGATTATTTCTCATTTCAATAGGAAGGATCGGGATGTTGCAGTATGGTACATCTTGAATAATTGTACTGAGATTGAAAAATATCTCCAGTGAGTATCTTAAATCTCAGTTGTGTTCTTCTCCCTTATGTGATTATAATAGACTAAGATTGTTATGTTCTATAGTGAGCATCGATTGGAACTCGAACGAAGTGGTGCTGAAGATATTAATAACTTACAGAGAACCAAATTCCTTTCGTGGTTTTACTTGAAGCTATGAATTTTTTTCTTCCTAAATCCATTGAACGGATATCTTAAATATTGTTCATTTCTCTTGTTGATATTTTAATTTAATTCTTGGAACAATTGCTACTTTTTTAGATGTATTATTTACATAGGAACAGTTTCCCAGAGGCCATCGAAGAGTTACTATCATTAGCATCCGGTCCTAGTTTCACTAACATGGTATACTCTGCGTGTATTGTGAATTGAATACACTTTGTAGCCAAAACTCAAGATGAGAAGCATAAAATGCAAAATAGTGGCATTTCTGTTCAGGGGATTGATGGTAACATGTTTTATGGTGTACTGGAAGAAATAATTGAGTTGACTTATTTAAATAAGTACAGTGTGACTTTATTTAAATGCAAGTGATATGACACTGATCCTACAAAGAAGAAACTTTATACTGACAAGAATATCACGAGTATCTCCATCAATGGACAATGGTACAAGGATGATCCTTATATACTTGCTACTCAAGCAAAACAAGTGTTTTACACTGAGGATCTCCTTAATGGACCAAATTGGAAGGTCGTCTATAATATGGTGCATTGTGATATATGGGATCTACCCAGTGATGGAGATAATGCACAAGACCTGTTATTTTTGTAGGATAGTAACTCGTCCAACTTCAACCTCACAGTTGATCTGGGAGATTTCGATCTAGTACATCTAGGTAATAAAAGAAATAGTCCTTCAATCATTCCAACATATAGGAATGTTGGATCTGGTGCTCATGGAGAAGACGCCTTCATCGATGATGACGAGACCCTTGAAGACGAAACAATTGATGATTATATGGATGAGGAGCCCACACAATCTGATAATGAAGGAGAATCTGATGACCATGAGTTTGTTAGGTTCACCGACACTGATTCTGATTAGGGATAAAATAACATATTTGAACTACAACTCATAATTGTGTAAGCATGATTATTACAATAATCAATATGATTGTAAAAAGTTGAACCATTTCATCGTTCAACTGGACATTGAATTCTTTTTAATAATCTACATAATGTGTATTATTTTAGTTATGGCGGATGTCGAGGCACATTACCACGGAGGTGACACCGGAGCGACCCACCCGTATTCCATCTCAGTGCGAGGGATCAGGTATTTGTTATTAATTGTGCATACCTAAGCCTGATTAAATATTATGTTTATTTTGTTAATATTTTTCTTTATTAATTGAAGTAACACCTACTAGAAAGAGGGGACCGAATAGGTCCCTAAGACTGCACAAGAAGATAGGCAGGGGTGGAGGCAGACTGGTGCCTGTACAGTTTGATACGACTGGTACATGGCATGCGGTTGGTGAGAATGCCAGTCATCTCCCTCGTGATATTGGCAGCATGATCCGCGCTCACATGCCGCCATATTATAAGTCATGGCGGGTTGTACCTCAGGAGATCCGAGATAGAGTTGTGCAGGAGGTTTGCGTAAGTATCTATCTCTTGTTTGAATTAATGTCTTTGAGATTGAAATTTCTAAATATATGACTCATAAATTTATTAAATGTCTTTTAATGTAGTCCCATTTCGAGTTCCAGGGCAACTCTGAGGGTGATCGGGATAGAGCACTCTCTAGTTTAATGCGGACTGCTGCCGACCTATACAGAGATTGGAAGTACAGGTTGAATAAGTATTTTTTAGAGCATGGAGGTGATCGATACCAGAAGTATGACTTGGATCAAGTTCGACGTTGTGTGCCTCGATCTGTCTCACCGCAGACATGGCAGAGGTGTGTGGACTTCTTTGATAGTGACGAGTACAGGGTAAGTATGACATTTTATGGTATTATGTCAGTATTTTATAATTAGTAAATTGTGAACATAAAAATTTAACTTTTTCCTCTTAATTTGCAGGAGTTGTTTGCAAGAAATACAAATAATAAAGCACAGAAAGTCGTAAATGACCGGCATGGGTCAAAGTCTATTACTGCACATCGCTTTGATAAGGTAATTTAATTTTTTTGTATCTTTTTTAAATATATCCATTTGTTAAATAGCATTACTACCCTTCATCCTTTTTTTCTGTTACAAAAATTGAACAGAGAAATAGAGATAGTGGTGAGCTGCAGTCGGTTCCCGATAATTTTAGGGACCGACACACATACAGGTTGGGGGAGTGGGTGCATCCAATCTCTCAGGGGCAACAGTCTAGTGTATCATCCACTAGCTTGCCTACAACTCCTGTACAATTAGATGAGGCTGCCATCGCCGATGAGGTGCTTGGCACTTGTCGAGGGTACAGGAAGGCTGTTGGGCGTGTACTTGCTGGTCAGACTTATCATTCGATGAGCACTTCTAGGATGGGGATGAGCTCACAGACCGTGTCTCAGGTCGGTGAGTTACAGGAGCAGTTACACTAGAGTCAAGAGCAGGTTGAGTAGAGCCAGCAATTGATTCAGCAGCAGCAGCAGCAGATTACACAGCAGCAGCTGTTGATGCAGCAGCAGCAGTAACTTGGGACTTATCTTACTGAGATGAGTTCGATCCTTAGACAGCAGGGTATCGTCCTACCGCCGCCTCCATTTGCTGTTGCTACACCACCTGGGCCGAGTAGATTTGTGCCTGCACCTACCGCTCAGCCGCCACCATCATTTTATCATCCTCGTAGTCAGGATGATGATGATGATGATGACGACGACGACGACGATCATGGTGCACTGTGATACACCTCCCTGCTTCCCCATAATATATTTTTTCTATGTATCTTTATATTTTTTATATGTGCACATTTACATGGATTATGTATATATATTAGTTTATTCATATAAAAATTGTTTTTACCATTGTTTTATGAGTATTAGTTTTTTATGTTGGATCAAATTGTTAGACATTATTAATAATACTACTGATATATTATAATTGTACAATTTATATTAAATTAAATTTAAAAAAATTATTAAACAATTCAAGTTAATTAAAATAAAGAATATATTAGATAATATATTATTTGAAATATACGACAATTTGATTTTAAAATTTTAAAAAAAAATTCAAAAAACCTTTAGCGACGACAATTGTCATTGCTATAGGTTAGAAGTCGTCGCTGAAGATCTAACTTTCAGTGACGACTATTGTCGTTGCTAAAAATATGACTTTCAGCGATGACAATAGTCGTTGCTGAAGATTAGACTTTCAGCGACGACTTTTGTCGTCGCTGAAAGTCATATTTTTAGCGACGACTAAAGTTAGATCTTCAAAGTCGTCACTAAAAGTTAGATCTTCAATGACGACTTACCCTATAGCGATGACAATTGTCGCTGCTAAAAATTAAATTTTAAAATTTTTTAAATTTTAAAATTATTTTTTGCGACGACTTTGTCATCGCAAAAGGCCTGACTTTTAGCAACGACAATTTGTCATCGCTAATGACCATTTCAGGCACGGACCTATGCCGACGACATTTTTAACGATGACTTTTTCTTTTGCGACGACCGAGAACTTTTTAGCGACGACAAATGTCACTGCTAAAAGTCTTTTTTGCTGTAGTGAAATAATGATAAATTATCATTGAAGGTGTGATGGATGATTACAAATAATGATTAAAAATAGTAGTTAATGATAGGCAATAGTAAGTTTCAATATAAGTTAATAGTAGATGGTGGTAAATAATGAATAATGATAATGGAGGATGGCAACCAGTAGTTGATAATAGGAAATGGTGATTAATGATTAACAATGATGAGTAGTGATTAATGATAATGAGGTGAATTCTAAGGTGTTCCTAGGGATTTAGTACCTAAGGTGATGTGGTAAAATATAGGCTACTGAATATGATTATTAAGTCATTACTAAAATTTTTGTAATTTCATTCAATTATTTGTATTTTATCATACCATCTTAGGTACCAAACCCCTAAAAATACCTTAACAAGCACCTAATAATGAATGTGTGTAAGTGATGGTTAACCATTATAAGCAGAGATGGACAAATAATGATAAATTATCATTGAAGGTGTGATGGATGATTACAAATAATGATTAAAAATAGTAGTTAATGATAGGCAATAGTAAGTTTCAATATAAGTTAATAGTAGATGGTGGTAAATAATGAATAATGATAATGGAGGATGGCAACCAGTAGTTGATAATAGGAAATGGTGATTAATGATTAACAATGATGAGTAGTGATTAATGATAATGAGGTGAATTCTAAGGTGTTCCTAGGGATTTAGTACCTAAGGTGATGTGGTAAAATACAGACTACTGAATAAGATTATTAAGTCATTACTAAAATTTTTGTAATTTTATCCAATGATTTGTATTTTATCATACCATCTTAGGTACCAAACCCCTAAAAATACCTTAACAAGCACCTAATAATGAATGTGTGTAAGTGATGGTTAACCATTATAAGCAGAGATGGACAGTAGCTAATAATAATATATAATGTTCTGTGATGATGGACAAAGGGGATTTTTGCCACGCAGAATGTTATGGAAAAAATGTATTTCCCAAAGTGATGTTGAAACATAAGTATTCCTCTTAGTGATGCTCAACGGTGAACATAAATTTTTGTTGGCAGAGAAAGGTTCCGTCCTATCACTCTTTTTTTTTTTTCTATGTCGTTTCAAATTAAAGAAAAGTACAAATGAGTGCTACAGAAACATCTACCCAATTTGGAAAAAAAAAATTAGTATAATGTCCTCTTATGCAGAGTCTCATATTTTCTCTTAAAAAGAAAAATAAAAAATTATTATAAATACTTCTTGCCCTTTCTTTCGAAACACTAACATTTCACATTTATTGCAACATGTCCCTTCCTCCTCACTTTCCTATTTTTCAATCTTTAAAATTTCTTTCATCGTCTTTTATTGGGAGAGGCAAATTTACACTTGGTGAAAGTAGATTTTGTGAAGTAATTTGTTATGTTAAATTAAGTGTTAAAGCTTGTTTTAAAATTTTATTTTTATCTTTTTTATTATAATTATAATGTTTAAATTTATTTTATGCATGATATTATTTTATTTATATTTTATATCTTGGATAAATTTTCCTTGTGTGTTTGGTGTACAATACTAATATAAATAGAACATGTTATAAAATTTTATTTTATTTATTTAATTATAATTGTTGTATTCAAATTTCTTACATAGAAATTATTTTATTTACTTAAGAGTGTACGATGAATAATTTTATCAAAATTTTAGTGTATAAATTTATAGAATTGGAATTTAATATTCTTTTTATTTCACTAATTGGTATTATAATATTTAAATCTTGTATGTATGGTGTTATTTTATTTATTTTGCATGTTCAATTAATTTTTTGTTCTCATTTTGATATATAATTTTTGTACAATTAGAACTTGTTATATAATTTTATTCTATTTGTTTGATTAGAATTCTATTATATCATGTTAGTATATAATTTTTATATTACCAAATTTTGTTTATATGATTATTTATTTCTTTAATTGGAATTAAAATATTTAAATTTCATATATGTAGTATTCTTCTATTTGGTTGCTAATTTAATTTTATTAATTTTTCTCATTTGAATATATGCTTTTAATATAAATAGAACTCATTATATAATTTTATTCTATTTGTTTATGGTTTAAAATGGTAGTTTTTAAATTTTTTATGAGTGATATTTTTTATTTGTTTTGTATGTTGAATTTTTTTCCTTCTGATTTTAGTAGTGCATGTTGAGTATGGATGATAAATTTCATACAATTATTTCACACTAACATAATTGTTAAATGTCTAGATCAAAAAAATATCTAACCAATCAATTGTAATTATTCACAGTAGTGGAAAAATGTACATAACCTTGAAAGTTTGATCTTTTAATGTTTTGATTTAAGAGCCTTTCAAATAGATATGGAATGAATATAAGCACAAATAAAATCAATGTTAAAGAATAAGAACCAAAAAATGAAGATAGTAAGTATTAAAATAGTTGAAGAAGCTGGAATGCAGAAGGTGTGTAGGACAAGGAGGTTGATGAAGTGGCTTTAAATTCAACAAAAGAAGAGAAAAAAAAACTATATTGAAGTAACTTAACATTATTATTTGTATTTGGAAATTTTTTATTAGCATACAACATACGTAAATGAGACTTAACATTACTATTTGCATGTGGAAATTTTTTATTTTTATGTAGCATGCATAAATGACATTTAATATTACTATTTACATCTGAAAAAAAAATTACATTATCATAAAATCATATGTTAGGGTGACAGAAAGACGTTTGTAGCATAAATGTCTTCCGGCTGAAACATGTTGTTTTTAAGTAGTCTTTCTTCATTTTGGTCAACAGAGCATTATTCAAGGGAATACTTTTAATTTCCCATTACATGTGGAAATTGTTTCTCCCCCTTATCAAGAATAATAAATTGTCGGGTAATGAGTAACAAGTGATCAAAGATGGAGCTAATCAATTGTGGTAAATTCGTATACCCAATCTTTCTTAGAAAAATCTTTTTATTAAAACACCATCTTAATTTTTTGTTTCTCATTTATTAGGAAAATCATTTTTGTAAAACACCACCTTAGTTCTCCGTTTCTCAGACCCATTTGTAACAATTTTTTTCAAGATTAAGCCTCCATCTTATTATGTGGCATTTCAAAATGTAATTATATAATGAGTATTACTTTGTTAAATATTTATAAATTTTTTTAAGATTCATTATCTTTCTATATATATATTTTTAGTTATTGAAGAATTTGTCTTTCAAAAATCATTATTTTTTACCTTTTAGTTTCCTCCAATATTTCTTACAAAGAAAGAATTTTCTAAAGCTATTCCGTTTTCTTCCTATGTATTAAATAGTGAGTATCAGATTTTTAATTTCAAGGTACTCTTTTATATACATGGCTCAAAATAGAATTGATAAGTTAGATACAAATGAAGAATTCATGATTACTTTTAACTATCGTAGAAATAATAAATTCATGATTACTCTTTACCATTTCGCTCACAACTCATTTTTTTAATTTTTTTCCGTGAGTAATTCATTTGTTTATAAGATATAGCGGAAAACATTTATTTTTTTAATATGAGTCCCCATTTACAAAATTGATTATTATTATATTATTAAAATTTAATAACTATCACTACTAATATTTTATATTTACTTTTCTTATAATTATTCATTATTCCATTTATTTACAATATTAAAATAAATGAATAATTTTGAAATTGATTCGCACCTTAGCAATATTAAACACATGTTTACTTTTTATTTATACTCTATGTTTTTAACATTTATTTTAGTATTACAAGTATAAAAAGAGGAATAAATGATTAAAATAAAAATAAAATAAAAATTAATAGTATTGATTATAAATTTTTAGGAATATAAAAGTTATCACCTTTATAAATAAGGATTAAATATTGTGTTTGTTCTTTTTTTTCATAATTTCTTATTGGGCATACCACCTAAGAATGATTATGATTTACTTATTTAATTCTTTTTGGTATACAACTATTATGATTTATTTAATTTGAATAGAAACTTTGGTTTTAATCCTGTCAAGTCTCTCTGGACGAACAATGTACATAAACAAGTATGATGGATTAGATATCTTTTTTCTTTTGCTCTTTCTTTCTTTCTTTCTTTCCTCCTCCTCCTCCTTCTTTTAATGGTTATATATATATATATATATATATATATATATATATATATATATATATATATATATATATATATATATATATATATATATATATATATATATATATATTTTGATCGAGTTAGGTAACCCCAGCCTGTAACCCAAGTGGGGGTACTTCTCTCCATAGGGGTTGTGTTAAGCTTTCGACAGCTAACGTAAAACTTTATTAAAATCTTATATATGGATTACACACGATGATTTATTGATGTTAATGCTAGGTCATTACTTGAAAGTAACGCTGCATGGCTCAAGTGCAGTATCAAATGAGATAGAGCCGCTGCATCAACGCCCGGATGTAGTGTTAAATGAGCAAAGGTCCTTATATTTTTCTGGATGGATGTAGGTAAAGAAGCTAGTCCACGAAAATATAATTAGGTTTGATACTTGGAATATCGGCACACTAACAGGTAAATTTTTGGAGGTTATAGATACCATGATTCAAAGATGGATTAACGTTATGTGTCTTTAAGAAACTAAATGTGTTGGAGAAAGAGCTAAGGAGCTAGACACTATAAGTTTTAACCTATGGTATACAGGAAAATTTAAAGGAAAGAGTGGAGTTAGTATTATTGTAGATAAGAATTGGAAGAAGAATGTAGTGGATGTAAAAAGGACAGGGGATGGGATCTTATCTTTAATACTAATAGCTGCACGGGAGACTATCAATATTATTAGTACCTATGTACCACAAATAGGATTGCAAACACATTTGAAGGATAAGTTTTGGGAGGACCTAGAAGGATTGGTTCAAGGATTTTCACAAGAAGAAAAGATTTTCATCGAAGGAGATTTAAATGAACATGTTGGTAATGAGGTAAGGCAATTTTCGGGAGCACATGGAGCTTTTTCGATGGCGTATGATTTTAAGATTGCAAACACTTGTTTTAAAAAGTGAGATGAGCATTTAATCACGTACAAGAGTGAAACTTCAAGGTCACAAATTCATTTTTTTTTTTAGTAAAGAGCTCAAATAGAAGAATCTATAAGGATTACAAAGTGATTTTAGGGGAAAGCCTTACTACACAGCATAGGGTCTTGGTCCTTGATGTTCTTTTTAAAACTAGTAACAAGAAGAAACAACAAATTATAAATCTAAGGATTAAATGATGACATCTCAAGGATGAGAAATAGATGACTTTTAAGAGAATATTATTGGAGGAAGGTAATTAGGAAGCACAAGGAAGTGCCAATCATATTTGGGATGCGATGGCTAGGAGGGTTAGGATGGTTGCTAAGATAGTTTTGGGTGAATCAAAAAGGTTTTGGACCGAGAGATAAAGAATCTTGGTGGTGGAATGAAAGTGTGCAGGAACAGGTCAAAACCAAAAAGGAATGTTTTAAGGCCATGCATTTGTGTGGCAATGCTAAGAATTAGAAAAGGTATCGAATGGCTAGGAAGGAGACCAAAAAGGCAGTGAGCGAGGCACGATCTAAAGCTTTTGAGGAGTTCTACTGAGATCTAGGAATAAAGAATGAGGAATGAAAGATTCACAAGCTTGCCAAAAATAAAGAAAGAAAATCAAGAGACTTGGATCAAGTAAAGTGTATTAAGGATGAAGAAGGACAAGTTTTACTCATAGATAAAGATATCAAAGAAAGATGGGATAAGTACTTTTATAAACTTTTTAATGACAAGAAAGGAATGATTAAGGATATGGAAGGATTAGAAATCCAAGAGGATGAACAAAATTTAGCTTATTACCGCAGGATTCGAATTGGAGAGGTAAAAGAAGCTCTTAAGAGGATGGATAATGATAAAGCCATTGGTGCGGATGGTATTCCTATTAAAGTTTGAAAATGTTTGAGAGAGCAAGGTATTTTTTGGCTCACCAAGTTATTTAATGAGATTTTGAGATCTAAAAAAATGCCAAATGAGTGGAGGAGGAGTATTTTGGTGCCTATATACAAGAACAAAAAATTGTGCAAACTATCGAGGGATAAAACTTATGAGCCATATTATGAAGCTATGGGAAAAAGTGATTGAGCACAGATAAAGAGATGAGACTAAGATTGCAAAGAATCAATTTGGATTTATTCCAAAAAGGTCTACAACAGAGGCTATTTATCTTCTACGAGAGTTAATGGAAAGGTATCGAAGTAAAGAAAGAGACTTACATATGGTTTTCATTGACCTAGAAAAAGCCTATGATCAAGTACCAAGAGAAGTGTTATGAAAGGTTCTGGAGAAAAAAGGAGTTCATGTTGCATATATTTGAGCTATATAGGACATGTACAATGGAGAAACTACAAGTGTAAGAACTCCTAGAGAAGAGACAAAGATAAGGATAGGTCTACATCAAGGTTCATCCTTGAGTCTTTACTTGTTTAATCTAATCTTAGATGTTCTTACCAAGGATATACAAGAAAATATCTCTAAATGTATGCTATTTGCGGATGATATAGTCTTGATTAAAGAATCGCGGGAGGAGGTTAACTATAAATTAGAGCTTTGGAGACAGGCTTTGGAATCAAAGGATTTTTGCTTTAGTAGGAGTAAGACGGAGTATATGCATTGCAAGTTTAACAAGAAGCAAGATAGAAATGATTTGGAGATAAGAATTGAACAGCATATCATACCGCAAATATCTAAATTTAAGTACTTGGGATCTTTTTTACAAAGCAATGGGGAAATTGACAGAGATATCACACATAGGATACAAGTTAGATGGTTAAAATGGAGAAAGGCATCTAGAGTGATTTGTGACCATAAAGTACCTACTAAGCTTAAATGGAAGTTTTATCAAACTACTATATGATTAGCTATGCTCTATGATAGTGAATGTTAGGTTCTAAAAGGACAATAAGAGTAAAAAATAGTGGTAGCCAAAATGAGAATGTTAAAATGGATGTGTGGTCATACAAGAAAGGACAAAATACAAAATGATTGCATACAAGGGCATATTAGCGTGACACCTATTGAGGAAAAGATGACAGAAAATCGGTAAAGATGGTTTGGTCATGTGCAAAGAAGGTCATTGGAGACACCAGTGAGAAGAGTTGATCACATCATCTTTAGCTCTATGAAAAAGTGCAGAGAGAGATCAGAAAAGACATTAGAGGAAGTTATAAAAAGGGATCTCTGTGAATAATATCACCGAAAACTTGATTTTTGATAGAGCTCAATGGCATCGTATGATTCATATAGCCGACCTCACTTAGTAGGATAAGGCTTTATTATTGTTGTTGTTATTAGTGTTGAATAGAAACTTTGGTTTAGGAAAATTTCCTACTTTGACATTATAAAATAAGGAAAACTACCTATAATTGAGTACCAGTCAAAAGTAAATAAATAGACAAGGGAAAAAAATGAAGAATTATGAAGGTGTAGGGAATATATGACTCAATTTTGTAACAAATGATTCTTACATTGATAGATTATATTTTCATAGTAATGATATATAAAATCTAATAATTAATATAATAGAAAATAGTAATTGACCACAAAGAAGGATAAAGCGCTCTTAGTAAATTATAAACATCCATAATTAAAGAGAATTATCCCTAAATATTTCAAATATATAACATGAAACTTTTTTTTTCCCTCTTTTAGTAGGATTTAATGATCTTGTGATAAAAAGCAGGCCATAGAGAAAATACCTATATTATTTCACTAAACACCTATATTATTCTCAAACGACATTAGCCTTTCATTTTAGAATGGGGAAGCGGGATGATTTTATTGAAGTAATTAATATCGAGCCCATGCAGCCTCCTCCACCTACCCAGCCCATGCGGCCTTCTCCACTCACATAATTTCCCTGTCTCCCCAGCCTCCTGAGGTATACCATCCTCGCTTTGATGACTTCGATATTGAGGACCTAGAATTGGAGTGGATAAATGAGACTCCTCGATCATCGTACTCAGATGTCTATGAATTTCCTGAGAAGAAGCGCCAAATGGTAGTACAATCTTCGCCAGTAGTTAAATAATGATTAGTTCCTTGATGCGTTTAGGTTAAACAACGTTTTTGTGATGGCAGGTAAAGGAACTTGGAGCGATGAGTTGGTCAAGCAGAATTGTGAGATACAACTCACAAGCATGCAGATGGAATATATGTAAATAAGGATGCAAAAGCCATAGGGGTGAGAGTTCAATTCCTAAAATTTTTCATTATCTCCACAATATTATGTCACTAACGTTTCACTATTTTTTTTTTTTTTTCATTTACCCAGGATAAACTGAATGAAACCTTGACCCAGTAGGACCAATTCCAATTTAAAATAACTGCACAAGACGACGCTTTGGGAACTGGGAAGGGTTTTTGGAAGGAAGCATTCAAGCCATGCTCGAAGTCTTGGGACGGTTGTTTATCCAATTAATGTGTTTAAGACGAGTACATAACAATTCGGTGGAAGCAGTTCATCCAGTGCCAATGGTATAATGAAAGATGAGGTGGGGAGCATGATTTCAGAGCTCGACCTGAAGAAGGAAAAACTCCGTCGTACTGACGACTAGTTAACTAAAATTAGGGATTTAAATTGCGGTAACGGTCACGGTCATAGTTGCGTCACGATACGGACAAATGCGAAAAAATATGGCTATAACAGATTAAAATTACAGAAAATCATGAATGCAGTTTATCCTAAAAACATAATATTATGGTTAATATTACGGTTGCAACCGTTTTTTAAATCCTAGAACAAAACAAAAGGTCAATTCGCACAAGCACAGGTCAATTGGCGAAAACAGAGACGGTTGGCACAAACAGAAGAACAGAATTTCCAGCATTTAGTTTCGAGTTTTGACATTTTCCTGAAAAATGTATACTTCAGATTAAATAAGAAGCATGTTGATACGTAAGTTATCTAGAAAATATAATTGGATCATTCTATCACTTCTTCTTCCCCCCCCCCCTCTTCTTTTCAAAAGAAAAAGTGTTGGACAAGAGGCTAAATATTAAATTTGATGAAAATCAATTAAATCCATTTAGTTACTGCTGTTATTTTATCGAGATTTTGCTGGATAATAAATCGAATGTTAACTTTGTTTTTGGAATAAAAATAGAATGCTTAATATGTATTACATCCTTTAAAGATTTAGTATATAGAAGTTTTAAAAATATAATTTAAAATGATTTTGAAATTCTATATAATTTAAATATGTTACAATAAAAAATTTACATTATTAACTAAATTTATTATTTAAATAAAAAATTATTCAAACAATTAAATTTAGTACTTATCAATTAAATTTCAATGTTAAATACTTCAATATTATCACACATATCCTAAATATCACATTTAAAAAAAAACTAACTCAAAAAAAATAAAGAGAGAGAAAGGTAATGTCAAAATAGAGTTTATGACTTTTTTTATTTACTTAAAACAAATAATGAATACATCAAAGCTCGTTGATGTTCATTAAACTTATACAATAATCAAACTCTGGTTTGAATTATTCAAACTCAACCATCTGAACCCAAGATTATTTAATTTTCATTGGGCTCAAAAACATAAATTCAATTTGATTCACAATTCGATTTTTGTCCTAATTTTTTACTTTAAAAAAATTTGAACAATTTTTTGGCCCGCTGCAGATTCCTTCAGCCTCCGCTTCTGATCCCAATCAAAGTTCTAATCTTGTGGCATTTGTTGTACGCATATTCCTTTATTAGTTTTATACTTTCATGACAACCTCAGCAAAATTAATAAATACTCATATGAATTTGCTTGACTTGTGTATTATTTACTATAATGTGATTAGTTACAAGCCTAAATGAAACCTCTGTCTGTTTTGTTTATTCATTTTAGTAAGTGAATGTCATAGTTGTGTTATAGAGAAAGAGAGCTTTCAAATTTTGGCAAGGATTGGCAGCATCAAGTAGTTTTCTTTTGAGTTTTGTTATTTGATCCGAAAATTTTGTTTCAAAATTATTCCTAATACATGTGACCATTGTAAAACAACAGAAGAGAACTAAAATTTTCGTTATTGGACGACGTAGTACATTTAAATTTTAAAATATAGCATATGCAGTATTTCTAGTACAATCGGGACAGTTTTCACGGAAGCCTTTTCTTTATATGTGTGCTGAGTTATTGGCAAGTGTGAGCCAAAATTGTGTATCTCTAAGTACTAATTATGTAATACTCTTTTTATTCGCAGGAGAATATTCTCCATCACATAGAATCATCCGTACATGGAAGAAGATCTTTAGGAAGCAGCAATGTAAATGATAAAAAAAATGTTGGAGATTATTGCATGTCTTTTTAGATTTTACTATTTTCTTTTTTTTTTAACCAGCTAAGAATATATATATATATATATAAAAGACAAATTTATGATTTTATGTTGCAATATTTTATCCCCTTATGGATTGTGAGACAATTTACACTTAATGAAATGCATATTTAATTTTATTATTGTATTAATTTTCTTCAATTTATTAATTTGTTTAGTACTTTAAAATGTCAATAAAAAATGCCACTAAACATGGACTTTATTGTTTGAAAAAAAATACTGACGGTCGTTAGTGGCCGCCACTAAAAAAGTTTTCACAATTAAATAAAAATATAGATATGGATGGTTTATAACTCTCGCTAATTTGGCGCCGTCTGTGTCTTGGCAGTTCGATTCCTAGCTGTTACGCAAATCGCCGCCGAGGCGACTGATGTCGGCCCCAACAGCAGTTATCAGCAACTTAGAACGAACACCAACCTTGCCATTTTGTTTTTTAGTGAGAGGTGTAATTACTAATCATATGTAATAATTCCATAGATACTTTGAATAAATTTAATGGGTGTAAAAAAATTTATATTAATAAATAAAATAAATTTTAAAAAATTTCAATGCTTCGTTTATTTGTATTATTTTATACTCAAATTTGGATGAAGTAACGAACTAATTGCATAAGATGATAAAAACTGATATAAATTCACATTAATTATTAGCTCGAAGTTAAATTTAAATAATTTAAATTCAAAGAGGAATTCAAACCACATAATATAGTTTCCAAATAAATTTGTGTAAACTCATTTAACTTCATATTCAAAATAAATTCAACTTATTTAATTTTTTTTTTGTAATACTAGAAGTGATTAACCCATAATTATTAAAATTGAATTGGATATTAAATTAAATAAAGGTTTGATTTACTGGTTCACTAGTTTAACAAATGGGTCATCAATTCAACAACTTATTATATGAAAATATTAAAATAATAAAAACAAGACATATCCAATAAGTAAAATAATAATCAATTCACATTATAGTTAATAAAAAATATGACAATAGGAAGAACATGACTTAAGGTTATACAAAATTTCATAGTAAAACAAATTAGAATTTCCTTTTAGAGAAAAGTGATTCAATATAATACAATAGTTTAACTGAATTAACCAAAAATCATTGGTTGAATTGATTTTTTGCTGGTTGAACTAATTTTTTAGAAATTCACTTGTAAAATTAGTCTGATGATATGGCTTAGACTGGATCAATCTCCAATTCATCAATTCACTAATTAAATCAGTCAAATTGGTCTAAGTTTAATAATTATAATTAAATCATTTAATATACATATGCAAAAACAAGAAATCGAACTAGAAAAGTACAAAATTTTTAATGAATATTGTAGATTACTTAACCAATAACTCTCGTTTTAATTTATTCAAACTTTGATGCGTTCAAGATTGGTTTCGATCTAATTTATTTGTATTGAATTCAAATTAATTTGAAGGTAGACATGTCTGATTTAGTTCGCTTTGTTTTTACCCTATGTAAAATCGCACAATCTATCCATATCCAACTGTGATTAGATAGATCCAATTAACAAATTGGATTAAAATGAATACTAAAGGATTAAAATTTTGAAACTTCATAATTAAGTATTGAATTTAATTAATAATTTAAAAATATTATTATAAAATATTAAAATATTATATAATTATATAATTATCCTTATTATAATATAAAAATTCGATATTCAAAATTCTAAAAAATAAAGATAACATTGAACATATTTATCAAATAATGTCTTGCTATATTAGAATTATTTGGCAAATATATTTAATTATACAATTATTTTCTTAAAGTTGGATTAAGTGAATTTTCACTTAATTTATCAAACAAATAAAATCAAATATAAAATATAAGAAATACCCTTAATTGCAATCCTTATTGTTCTTAAAATTTACAGTTGAAATTTGGGTGTATAAATCTACGCTTCTTTCACCCTTTTATAACAAACTTTATTACAGCCATTATACGATTATTTAGCAGGTCAACGGAGAGAGTTTGTTATTGAAAGGATATAATTTTTTATTTCAAAGGTTATAACTACTCTTTTAAAGATTTATAAATCTTTTAAAATAAATTGCTTTTCAATCTTTCTTGGCACCAAGGAAGAATTGGTCTCTCAAAAATCATTGTCTTTACATATTAATTTCCTCCAATATTTCCAGTTACAAAGGAGTTATTTTCTAAAGCTATTTATTTTGCCATATCTGTAAAATATAAATTAATTTGAGTCTCAAGGTGCTTTTATATGTTCATGGCTCACGCAAAAGCTAATAGGTTGCATAAAAATGATAAATTTATTATTATTCTTATCCACCGTAAAAATGATGAATTCATGATTATTCTTAATTACTGGATCACTCACAACTCTTTAGCTTTTTTTTCTTTTTTATTTTTCCTTTAACAAACTCGTTTGATTTTTAGATATAGCCTAACTTTTGTAGGTTTTTTTATTGAATAAATAAAAAAAAACTAATCCCTTATTTATAAAAAAGGTTGATTATTATATATCTCAAATTTTATAACAAATTAATAATATTAGTTACTTATTTTTACTTTTATTATAATTATTCATTTTTCTATTTACTTATAAGAATTAAACTAATTGATTCACTATTAGTGTAAATTAATTTTACACTATCACCCACTCCTGTATTGTCATGTAATTGAAAATTTCTTAAAATTTTCTTATTGTTAATAAAAAATTCTTGATTACTATTATGTACATTTTTAATGATATATATCATTTTTATATTCATTGATAGTATAAAACACTTTAGCTGATAGAGCATCAAATTTAAAATCTATTTATAATGCTAAAATAAATAAAAAATATCTGAGTGAATGATCTTGTCTTAATAAAATACATACTTAATTTTTTATTATAATCTTTCTTTTTACTATTTGCTTTAGTATTATGAGTTAATATTATGAGTTAAGGGAGGGACAAGTAATTATAATAAATTAAAGTAAAATTAAATGACTAATAATACTAATTATAAATTTTAAAAAATTTGATAATCAATAAATTTATAAATAAAAGATTAAATTTTGTATTTATTTTTTTCATTTATTGTTGGCCAGACTTCATAGACGATTACAATTTTTTTTTTTTGGGATAAATCAAAGGGGCCTAAGCCCAACAAAGAAATAATGAAACAAAAATAAAAACTAGGAAAGAAATCTAACTAGTGATCTTTCTGGAGATAGAGATCTTCATGACATTGGCAAATACTAGAATTCCCAAATCCGTAAGAGGGGATGCAAAGAAGGAAATGCCATAACCTAGAGGCTCCAAAATTTGCAAGCTGATCTGCACAATGATTCCCTCAACGGTATGTGTGAACAACATTCACTTCCCAATCTATTGTGAGTAAAGATCGTATAACTTGGAAAAGAGCAGGATTCATACCATTAGGACTGGAAAAGTGAGTCAGATTCTGAACAAGACTCAAGGAGTTACATTCTAAAATGATTTTTTTGGAATTTAATCTCCAAATTAGTTTTAAGCCTTTGTCGACTCCTGTTTTTGAGGCTTTGCAACACCCCAAATTTTTGGCAAAGCCTTGAATCCACTTACCTGGACTACCACGAATTAGCCTACCACAACCAGCTTTAGTCGCATTCATAGAAGAAGTGCCATCCATGTTAAGTTTTATCCATAACTGAGAAGGAGGCTGCCATGAAATCTCACCTGTTGTAGACTATTTCGGTTGCTCACAACTCTACGACATGGAAGTGGTCTTCACTTCCTGCCTCCGTGTCATAAAGCAAGAGAAGATATCAATATGGTTTCACTAAATTTATATAGAAGTAATATTATATATATCCAAAATGAAATTTAAATCGAAATCAAAAGTTGCTATTAAATATAGGATGGAAAGATAAATTTAAAAAATTTGGTTTAATAAATATAAAAAATTGAAAATTTAATTTCAGAATTCATTTCAGTGTCTATAACATTTTCCCTTACTTTTGCTAGGATTTAATGATCTTGTCGTACAGGTCAAAACTAATAAATATAGAAACAGCGTGAAACCAAAAATTTGTACTATACATGATCTTACTAAACGTTAAAGGGGAAAATATAGTTTATCTATTCGTTGTAATTGAGGAAAAATCGAATTTACCCATCTGTAATTTGTTTTGAGTCTTTTATTAACATGTGATTTGCGATTTAAAGTGTAAAAATTGACTCACTTATAATTTTTATAAAAGTATCCCCCTACTTTTTAATATAGGATATTCGAGATTGGAACAATAAATTCAATACTATTTTAAATTTTAAATTTTAAAATTTTTATGAATCTCTTTAATATTAAAATAGGTTTAGGTATTGGTTTCAAATTATGGTTTGTTAAGAATTGTTCTAGAAAATAATTATCTTTCAAAAAATACACCAACTCGTAATGTTCTGCTACCGATTCTAATTTCAAAATTAAAACCCTATATATGTGTATATATGAGCATTATTTTATTCACTTGAAACGTCTTTTCAAGTAGATCGCGTTGAAACCAAATTTGTTTTTCAAAAACGAAAGCAATTATATAAGGAAATCAATACCAAATTCGTTCTCTAAAAATGAAATCAAATAAAACTTTATTTCTGCGATTTCAAATGACACGTAAACATTAACAAGATATGAAAACTGTTTGGTTTATCAATCATATAGCTAGCACCTCCCCCCCCCCCCACACACACACACATATCACGTTAAAAACTTGTCATGATTTCACGTTATTCCATTTTGTTTTACTTTACCATTTTGTGATTAAGAAAAATGATTCAATTTTATGTTACAAATACATCAAATCAAATAAAATATGTAATGTGGCTTATAGTTACTCAAATGACTTTGATACCACCGTTAGGTTTCGGATCAAATAGAAAAGTAAAGAAATTTTAAAATTCTATTTTGAAACTTACCAAAGATCCAAGCAAAGGATTATAGACTAGCATTAGGGTTAATACCTTTGTTGCATTAAATACATTTGTTACAGAAAAATCAACTTCTGCTTCTTAATGAATAATATAATCACCAATGTCCAAATGATTCAATCAAGAACATACAACCTGTTTGCTCTTGAACACCTAGATAATATTTGTTCACAATCAATTCTTGTCACAAATGCACAAACTAGGATGATGAATCACAAACATTTTTCTTGAGAGTAACATCTCCACAATATCCACACGAGCAGTCAAATACTTTGATTTAATCAGATAGGATCTCTCTCTCTCTCTCTCTCTCTCTCTACATAATTCTAGCTACAAGACTTTTCAAGTTTTGGATCACCTTCTCAATCAACCCATCATATTTTCTCTATCTCATAGATCATAATTGTAGTTTTTTTTTTTAACTCTTGGCCAATTTTTTTTTCAAATCATGTGATCAATATCTTAATCAAATATTTCTCTTTTAAAGGATTCATGTCTTGATTAGATATTTTCTTTTTAAAAGATTAATATCTTGCCTAGATATATTCTTTTAAAAGATTTTACTGACATTAGTCAAATATTATTATCTACCTAATATATTTTATCTCTAAATAAAATCCTTTTTTTAATCTCTCATTAGAACTACGTTAAGAAAGGAGATAGTAGAGCTTTAATTATTGACCAAGGCCAAATATGATTCTGATTAATAACTAGCTCATATCTAGTATCTTTTAAGTATAGCCCAATCATCTTGTACTATTACTTAATAAAACCCAATCATATTGGACTTATCTTAATTAAGAGTCATAGTTTGATTAAGAGTTCCTAATTACACTATGACCCCAACATTTGACAATTGACACATTCTTTGTATGTGACCCTTTATGTTCTTATTATGTTAGTACCGATCCTAAAATCCTACTTAGTATCACAAATAATAAGTAGTATACAGCAATATATTACTACCACTAGAGAAATGAGAATGTTAGTGACTCAACATAATCTTTTCATGACTAACATTCTATATAGTTTAGTCTTTTTTGTCTCGAATATCTAAATTGAACTCAAAGCATAAAATGTATCTCTTCATAATTCAAGTTGTATGTTTCTTAATTCTTGTGTAAACTAACTAAAAACATCTAAATCATTATCATATATCAATCTATTTGAGTAAGACCATGCATTTTATAATCTCACTCAATCAAGAAGCCTATGAATATCACTCCTTTTACATATATAGGAGCAATAAAATCTTATCTAGATTAACATATTCCTCTATATGATTCACAATATACCTAATCATTACCTTTTAGGCTAACTTATTATAAGTAACATTAGATGGTATCAAAGTACATGACTTCTCATGTAAAAAACTATAGTGATTTCAAGTCAAAAGATCATATACATTATTGTCACTATAAGAGTTGCTTATGACACTCACATAGGTATCTATTTAGCATTCTCATGGTGGGTTAGTTCAGTGCATTTACTCTTATGTACCTATAAGTTAACTTGATATCACATATTCATGACTATGGTCATTAGCTAACATTCATACTAATCTTGATTTACTATTGTTATCTCAATTTATAATAATACTTGATTAAAAACATTTCAGGAATGATATAAATTATTTTAGGGATAATTATTTATTTATTTATTTATATTACATAAATATAACATTAAATATAATAATCAATTGAAATGCTTTTATTTTTAGATAGAAAGCATAATCAATTGTATGCAAATAAATCATCCAATGATTGGCTACTACAGTATACACCAACATCATACATTTCAAATTTGTTTTTCCTTGCTTTGAATGTTAGCTCATGGCCTCCAAAGTAAAGCATTCATTCTGAGATTATGTATAGTGTGTGAATGATCTTTCTTAGCAACATGTATGTTTGTGAATAATGAGTTATGATTAATATACAAGTCAATATTTTGCATTGTTTATGAATGATATGCATGGTTTTATTCATTTTTGGGAAAACACAGGAAAAAATGTATCTTAGAATTCATTTTCTAAAAAGTAGGAAGCCATAATAGATAATACAATGATCTTGGCAAAATTCTAGAAACTATAAATTTTGTTTAGGGTGCATTTCCTAAAGGTTGGGATTATTAGCCAAGTTTATCCATCAATATGAATGTAGTGTTAAATGTTATATTCCTAGAATTTTTAAATACTTTTTCGGTGTTAAGTTTTATAAGTGTAATTTTTTACTCTTGTATTATATTATAAGATCTTAAATACCTTTCGTTGTTATATCTTATAATATAATACTGAATGTGGTTGCATAATTTATTTTGTAAGGAAAAATATTAGCATGACTAATCTATTTACATACGACAAGTGGTCAATATGTTTGCCTTAGTCTTTAAGTTTATGCAATAAAATTTTGTAAAGACACTAGATGAGACAAGTTACAAAGAATTAGTCAAATATGCAAAACAATATCAAGTAATCATGAATTAGATATGGTGATCTTCAAAACAGAGCCTTATTAGTGCAAATTTAAGGGCAAGGAAAAAAGAGGAAAATGAAAAATGGATGCACTTAAATCAAATCAGTTTGATGGTCTTTAAGTATACTATGGATTGAATTATCAAATAAAACATCCCTGAGTTTGTGAATAATTTAACCTCTTTTTCGATTCCATGGTGAAAAATTTATAGAATTCAGTAAAGCAAGAAAAGGTCAGTATCTCTTATTGCTTGAGAAAATGACCTATAATGAGGTCAATAGAATGCACGAATAGATCCTGAAATTTATCAAGTATTATAAGTTGGTAAACATGAAGGTTGATCTAAGAGATAGTTTCTAATTTAGTATGCAGTAGAATTGTTCTAAAGACCTTTGTACAATGCTCAAGTACTCCAATAGATAGTCAATAGATTAATATTCATTATTAATCAAGCAAAGAAAGATATGAGAAAGGAAAAGGTTCAAATATCTAACCTTGTTTCTCACAATTTGACTTTAGAATAAAAGAGTGTTAAAGAAATAACCATGAAAGATTATCACATGATAGGGATAAAGGAAAGATGACCAATTCAAGCCCAAGAAACATGAGAAAGTGCATTAGAAATAATTATTCACATTCATTATTTTTTTGTACTAAAAACACAATGTTTTGCATCTTTCACTAAGAAAACTTGTTTTCTAGTTATCATGGTTTAACAAATTTATTTTGATATATATGTTCTAGATATATGATTTGATGAGTTATATTGGCATTTTGAAAAATCCTTTTTAAAACTTTATCCAAAAACCATTTCTAAGCCTCAAACTAACCACACATTTAAAAGATGTTATTAAACAGTGGGAGCTTTAAGATGCCGTAGAAGGTGGGAGTTAAAAAGAAAGCGTAGTGACTTCTTAGAAGCTTAAACTAAAAAATCCACTTTTGTCATCCAATGGTATAGCCCATTATAGTAAGTAAAGCAAAATAGTTATGAAACTCCTTTTAGGAATAAGCTATAAAGTTTTCTTGTCTTTTTAGAGTAGATAATGGTGTATATTGAAAAGAGTTCCTCTCTCTCTCTCTCTCTCTCTCTCTCTCTCTCTTGCCATCTTAAAACTTGCTCCGAATCATTATAGTATAAAGTAGCTTATTTAGGTAGGAACTATATTCATTAGAGATTAAAATAACATTTTGGATTATGACCTAATAGAAATAGTATAGAATAACCAGATGGTTTTTAAAAGAAGGATAAAGAATACCTTATGTGCAAAATGAAAAAATTTGTCTAGATAGTTTCATTTCAATTTTGATGAGATTGTAACCTCTCTTAAATTCAAGGAAAGTAACACATACCAGAGAATGATGAGAAGTATGTGTATTTTGGTAATTTTAGTTCTATGTGACAATGTGGATATATTGATTGAGATAAAGTAATTAGAATAAAAAGCTTGGGAATTCCTTCTTGTATAGATAAATGATGAGGTTTTTTTACTAGGTCCCAAAGGTGTTTAGCTTGTTTAATAAACATGTCGAAAAAGGCTCAATACATTGTTGAACTCTTGTATTTGCTTGTTAATCCAAAAGTATAAAGTTCTTATTGGATCCAATTTATAGATGATAAGGAATGTCCCATATGTGCCAATCACAAGTAGCCTAATATTTGCTTAGGTCATTAATATTGGATTGCTATTGATAAGGCACTTAAAAGGTACAAAAGATTACATATTAACATATGGAAGATAAAGAAATCACATTTATATAGGCTACTCAAACTCTTTTGGTTAGTTATCTAAGTTATTATGAATTTGTGTCAAGGCATATGTTAGAAAGAGCTGTGTCATAGAAAATATCAAGCAAACATTTGTAACAAACTTCATTGTAAGGGCAAGTATGTCATGTAATATAAATATTCATGTGAAGCTATTTAGTTAGAAGATTTTCATTTTTAACAATTTATTATGACGATGTTGCTATTATATTCTTCTCTCTAGGAAATAAATATTTTGCCTATGTAAAGGAGTTTAGTTCAAAGTACTAGTTTGTGAGAGAAAGTAACTGGAGATACATGAGTATATTACTTATTCTCCATAGATTGTATGTTCCCAAATCCATAACCAAAGGTTTAGAAGTTGGAATAAATTATAATCATATAAATAATGTAAATTTGCCGAAGCTTTTCAATATTTTGGTTTAATGAGAGTTTTGATGATATGAGTTCATTGTTATCTTGAGATATGTTTAGATGAAATACTCAAAATAAGATATTCAAGTTATTACTATACATTTTATGCACATTTAAGGTTATGGTATATGATTAGAGACGTTTAGACCTTGTCTCATTATTATATTAAGAATATTTATTCTCCTCAACATTTTGGGTGGATGCTGGCATCATTGTATGGAGATTTATATTCAATCAAGTCAAAGTTATACAAATCCAATTATGCACATTTATGTTTATATCCCTATTGGATTATCAATTGTTTAGACAATGAGGTATAAGCATTCGAAATGTTTGATATTAACATCCCTTCAGATATATTATCAAGTGTTATTAGATGTTTATGATCTTAATTAGACTTTTGGGTGAAATGATACCAATAGATATTAACATTAATTTTTCAAGTCACCATTAATTATTTATAAATAATATTGGTCCAAGTAAGAGATTATTGAAATTTTTATTTCAATTTTGGACCTCACATAATTTATAAATATAATTTAATATTATTAAAGTTAATATTGAGTAAAACCTAAATTATTAGTGAGTAAAAGTTATGAGTTTTTGATGTGGTATTTAGGCCTAATTTAGTTTAACTAGATATAAATTATGCGATAAATAAGATCCATAATCCACCTTAATTAATTGATAAGAACCCCCTCTTTAAAATACATTGAGCTTGCAATTTCTCCATTAAGAGGGCAAATGGATTTCTTTCTAGAAGAAAAATGTTAAATATTTTCCATAGAGGAAGTTATTCCCCTTCCACCAACTTTTGTGCACGGATTGTTTTAAGGATTATTCATAAGTTGCAACTGATTTTGCATTTAAGAAGAAGGGTATCTAATTCGATAAAAGATAAGATATGAATTTACTAAATATTTTGAGCATAAAGCCCTTAAAATTGATTGTATTTTTCTAGCTTACAAAATTAGTCCTTACATGATGTTGCCATAGTTCTCATGCCATAATTCATAGCTAGGGATCTAAGGAATTAGAATGATTTATAATAAACAATGCTAACATGAATTACGAGCAAAATCAAATAACAAAATGACAAAAAGTATGTAATTAATTAAAAATACAAAAAAAATATGTATCCAGGATTAATTCAAAATTTTAAAACTATTAGGATTTAATTAGAAATTGAATAAAATCATAATGAATAATAAAGTAATTTATCCTAAAATTTACACCAAAAAAGTTTTTTTTTCTTTTTCTTTGGATAGAATTTAATGATCCTACCATAAGATGTAGATCATGAGTAGATGCTTATCCACTTGTAAGATTTTTCACACTATCAATGAATAAAATATTTTATAAAATATTTTTTCATAAAGTAGGTCATAAATATTAATGATCCTATCATAAAATTGTCATAAGATTAAAATAAATGATAATTAAGAATTTGAATTTAAATTTAATTTATTATTAGTCTAAAATATTTTTTACTATCAATGAATAAGAAAAAGATGTCATTAAAAACTAAGGTGGTATTTGGTTAGTGAAATCAAATATTCCCAAGAAACTTAATATGATTGAAAATGTGATTTTCAAAAATTTAATTCTTAATAATATGACAATATTATATTTGATTCAATTAGAAATATTTCTAAGAATGTTATAATATTATGTTTGAATTATTTTGAATATTTTTAAAATATTGTTAGATTATAAAAAATGTCTTCATTAAAAATTGAATAGTTAACGATGATGGGTGGTAATCAATGATGATAACTAGCAATAATTAAGTGGTTAGCAATGATAGGTGGTGATCAACGATGGCCATTAGCGATAAGTGATGGTGGCAATAATGGTGGATGGAGGAAACTGACAGTGAATGGTGGCTAACAGTGATCATTAGGAATGAGTGATAGTTAGTGATAATCATCAGGAATTAGTGGTAGCTAGAAATTATCACTAATAGTAGATGGTAGTAAATAATGGTTACTAGTAGTGATCATTAACGATGGATAGTGGCCAATAGAGATCATTAACAATGGGTGGCAACCAGTGATGATCACCAATGATGCATGGTGTTGGACAATGGCCACTGATGGTAGGTAGTTATAAATGGTAGTTACTAATAATGGATAATAGTCGGTAATTGTCACTAGTAACGAATGGTGGCTGATGGAAGTCATCAATAATAAGTGGTGGATAGTGGTCACCGGTGGTTGGTGGCGGCCAACAATACATGGTGATTAATGGTGCTCGTTAACAATGAGTGGTGGTAGACAATGGTTACTAACAATAAGTGATAGCCAACGATGGTCATTAATGGTGATTAGTGGAGAGTAATGATTTATGGCAGCAAATGTTGATTGACTACGGTCAATGATTATAAGCAGTAATAAAATGAGATATGAATGATAGTAAGACTTTAATAGAAGAATGGTTAAAATAGTCTATTTATATCAATAAAATATTTTCATATCACATGTAAGATACTCACCTCTCACTATAAGAATATCTTGAAAAAATATTTATCTAAAAACATTTTTGACAATGTGAACATTCCCTAGAACATTTTTCTAAATTTTGAATTTAATGTGAGAGTTTTACATCCTTTTAAAATATTTTTAGAATGTGAGAAAGATTTTCTAAACTAAATGCCACCTAAGAGTAATTGAGAATTTATAACAACATTAAAAGAATTTTCACAATCTTTTTTATTGAGATAACCACACGTGAGTAGATGATGATGTAAAACTGATTTATATTAATAATAGATTAAATTTAAATTTAAAAAAAATATTTTTGGTAATGAGATCTAAATAATTTTTTATCAATATTTAAGAAGTTTTAGCATGCAATTTTTTTATGATGTCACAACACGTAAATAAATAATAATATAAAATTAATTTATAATAATAGTTTTGATAAAAATTCAAATTCATATAATAAATATAGCACTTGTATTTGATTCAATCCCATCGAAATTGCAAATTGTCTTTGTCTTTGCCTTAAAAAATAAAGAAAGAAGGAAAATAAAAAGCGAGCTATATCCTAGAACAAAAAATTAATAGATTTATCAATGTCATTGACACAGGCTTGAGACTATTAAAAGAAGGCAAGAATTTGAACCGTCTTTCCCACTATTCAAAGTTCTATTACACATTGGAACATGGGAATTATACAAATTATCTATTTATGATAATAAGAAAAGGATTATAATTTATTTATCTATGATATGTTTTGAGAATTCTAGGGAGAAAAAAATTTCACGTTTTTGTCACATAATATAACTTCATTATTTGACCTGTGAAATGGCATTTCGAATTAATATTGAAATTTAAACATACGTTATTAAAATAGAGCTAAGATATAGTCAACCATATAGAATGATTGATTCATGTTATCACTTGCTTTTAAGAAAAATTATGTCAAATCGCGTTATTTACAAATTCTATTCAAAATTTGAGATAAAAATTTATACACCTAAATCACTATACTATTAGAATTTTCATAAAATGAGTTACTATTAATTGGTAATTTTTAATTTAATAAAAATTAATTAATTAAAATTTAACCTAATTATAAGATATGCATGAGACTCATTTAAAATTATGATCTTAAAGATATGAGCTTAGTACATTTATATAGTTTATTATGGTTTGGTGGTTGTGTAGACTCAAAGGCTTAGTAATCCTTTTATAAGAAAGATTACTAAGGTTTTATAAATAAGGATTATGACTAGATCCCTTCTTTACTTCTCATACACATGGTTTCTATCCATTGAGAGCCACTACTAAGGATAAAAATGAAGAGAAAGATCTAGTTGAGAAAAATTTAGTAGCTTCCACTAAATTTAATTATGGTTGTAAATCCATCATGTAAGTAAACATAAATTTAATATTATGATATTCTAATTATCATACATGAGATCCTAAAATTAAAATTTCTAACAAGTGATATCAGAACTTACATGTATGATATTAGAATCCAACATAATTAATTATATTTCATATTATTTTGTTTAAGGGTTTATGATGAAATTTTATATGTATGATTCTTAAAATAAAATCATATGATAAATTTATAATATTTATTTTATAAATCAGTAATGCATCATCATAAATTTTTTATTGAAAAAATTATGAATTAATTTTCCATCAGTTGTTTAGGAAGCCATCAGAATATATATATATAGCATTCTGGTATTGGATATTATATGATTTTCCGTTTGTCTGTATATATATAATGGGGTTTGTGGTTTAACATTTATATTAAATGAATCTGTATCCTAAATCTCATTTAGAGTGTCGTATACATATATTTGAATCTCGCTTTATATATATATAAGACGTCATATGGTTTAGTGTGCTGTATACATATATTTGAATCTTATTATATATATATATATATAAGATCATATGCTTTGGCATGGCTTTTGTTTTATATTTTCATTTGACGTGCTGCCCTTCAGTTTTATATATATATATATATACATACTGCGTTCTGTTTAGAATTTTTGTAAAGGTATTGTAAGTTTCGGAAAGCATGTCTTTTGTTTGGCATGCGTTTGGAATTTTCTTTTTCATTTTCGGTGTTTGGAATATTTCGTTTAACGTGTTGTATATATATGCATGCTTATTGGACTTTTATATATTTGTTTTCTTGAATCTCGTTTTGGCCTACTGGTTGATTTGTCTTTCTTTTATATATATACATGGCCCATTATAATATTTATATATAAAACGAATTATATATAAATTTCATCAATTTTTTCATTTAGTGTGATGTTTGTGCCAATCTTCCAAAAAAAAAAAAAGAAGGGTCAAACACTTTTCACATAAGCGTAAAGTCATACTTTGGTGTTGATGAATATTATATTATTTTATTTTTACTCTTCGATTGATAGAACATATCCCCATGAGGCCAACAATTTCCGTGACCAAGGAAAATATGACGTGGCTTATGCCACGGGACAACGGGGACACACGGCCTTTCACTATTAATTTTTTTTTTCTTCTTTTATACTGAAAATACAAATTATATATATCTTTTTCATTGTTTTTGAATTAATTAAAAAATATTTTTTAAAATTATAAAATTATGAAATTTTCTAAAAAATAGTGTGAAAAGCTTATAATCCATTGATGAGATTAACTTTTTCTAATTTCTTTTAATTAAATTTTTTTGAAGAGTGAATATAGTTAGATATCATAATTATATTAATTTCAAATTTTGTTCAAGACTTTGCTATGCAATAATATTTAAGGGTTCATTGAGATGCAATAAGTTTTGCCATCTCATTAGGAATGACCCATTACATATATATAGTTGAGTATGCAAATTGAAATTTTGGATAATTTATTTTTTCAATTTAAGAAAAATTTTCATTAGTAACTATAAATGCTTAACTGTCAAAGTGGCTCATTTATAATGATTAGTGAAATATTTTTCTTATTTAGAAATCATATGATAGTATTAGAATTATCTTATACAATCGCCTACCCAAAGGGGATTATTATGTAAGATAATTTTGGTATGCGACATAAGGCATCACGATTAGAAATATATCAGTTTAAAAAAGTCTATCTGCCCAAAGAGCATGAATTTTTGAAAATTGGATATTTTCATATTAATCTTATGAGGAAAGCACTTACTAGCATGTAATATTCTCTGCCCAAAGGGGATAGTATGATGATGCACCTAGACTTTCCAGTTATTGTAGCACATTAGGAATCATTACTATTTATATTCCTTTTAAATTATCCATTGGTTAATTATTCTATTTTTATCTTGAACAATGATTTTTATTGTAAATGGCAATCAAGCTATCATTGAGATCCTACATAGATCTAACTATAAAAGATGGAATGAAAACCTGAACTTTGCTTTAGTTATAAGCGACATAGACATAGCCTTATGTATCAATCTGTACGTAGCCATCACTGCTCAAAGTTCTACTGAACAAAAGGAGTTATTTGTCAAGTAGGATAGAGCAAATCGTATGTATCTACATACTATTAAGAGATCTGTCTCTAAGCATCTTCTGAGTGGGTTGGATGAGATTGAGAATGCTAAAGAACTCCATGATGCTGTTAGTCAAATGTACCAAAAATCCAGCAAGTCTAAGGTTAGGAATCTTATGAGTTAGCTAACGAGTATGAAGTATGATTTTGTTGGAAATGTTAAAGACTTCATCATGAAAATGGTCCGCATTAAAAACAAATTAGCTTCCCATGAAATTACCCTACCTGATAAATTCATTGTTCACCATGCCATCAATTCTCTTCCTCATGAGTTCACCCAAATTAAAACTGCCTACAATACCATGAATGAAGTTTGGAGTATTAATGATCTTATATCCAAATGTGTTTTTGAGGAGGAAAAACTCAAAAGAGAGAAAAATGAGAGTGTCTTACTCACCATTAACTCCAAACCTACCTACCAGAAAAATTACAACAAGCCTAGGAAGTTTCGGTCAAAAGCTCCTAATAAGTTTTAGGGCAACAAAAGCCAAGACAATAATTAGACAAAAGGGGCAAGTAGTCCTAAAGTTGTCATTAAGAAAGAGAATAAATGTTTTTTTTGCAAAAAGAAAGGTCATAAGAAATTCAAGTGCCACAAATACAAATCTTGGTTAAAGAAAAAGAGAAAGCAAGAAGGTAAACCACTAACTTTTGTTTATTTTGAATCCTATTTTGTTAGTGCACCATTAAACTCGTGGTAGCTTGATAGTGGTGCAACTATTCATGTCGTTGTTACTTTGCAGGGGTTCAAAAGTAAATGAAAGCTAAGTGAGAAAGAAGTTAAGCTTAGAGTTGGAAATAATGTTGAAGTTGAATTCAATTTTATAGAAGCAATAAGTTTAAATTTAGAGTCTAGTTTTGAACTTATTTTGAAAAATATTTAATATGTACCCTCCTTTAGGAGAAATTTGATTGCAGCTTCTGTTTTGGAGAAGCATGGTTATCATTTTATTATTAAGAATGAAAAAATTGATTTATTTTTAAATTCTAAAATTGTTGGTGAATTTAAGCTAGTTAACAATTTATATAGATTATGCTTAGCCCAAAATAATGAATACAGTAGTATGAATGTTGAAAACATAGTGTCTAAGAGAACTTTAGTTAGTGAAAAGTCCTTCTTGTTATGGCATAAAAGATTGGATCACATTTCAAATGAGAGAATTAATAGATTGATAAAAGATGGTTTTTTACCTTCTCTTAATTCTGAAAACTTAGACACATGTGTTTATTGTATAAGGAGTAAGTTAACTAAGACTAGAAGTAAAAGTGAAATTTTAACCTTTTAGAAATTGTGCATACTGATATTAATGGACCACTTACTCCTACTCTATGTGGTAATAAATATTTTTTTTACCTTTATTAATTATTTTTCTCATTATGGTTATCTTTACCTAATTAAAGAGAAGTCTAATACTTTTAAAATTTTTAAAATGGAGGTAGATAAATAATTAGGAAAAGTCATCAAAATTGTTAGGTCTGATTGAAGTGGTGAATATTATGATAAACATGGCACAACTAGACAGCATATAGGACCATTTACCAAATACCTACAAGAGAATGGGATAATTGCCCAATATACTATGCCTAGTAATCCTACAAAAAATGGTATGGCCGAAAGATAAAATCACACTCTTAAAAATATGATGAGGAGCATGATAAGTAGAACTAATTTTCTTGAATCTCTTTGGGGTGAAGCTACGAAATGCACATTATATATATTGAATAGAGTACCTAGAAAATCTATAACAAAAATACCTTTTGAACTATAGACTAGTAGGAAACTTAGCATGAACCACTTTCAAGTTTGGAGATGTCTTGCAAAAGTCAGAATTTATAATCCTTTTGAAAAGAAAACTGAACCTCGATCGACTCATTGCTACTTTATAGGATGCCCATACTATTCTAGAGGGTATAAATTCTATTACCCTAAACATAAAGCTAAAATTGTGGAGTTACAAGTGGTAAAATTTTTGGAATGGGATACTGTAGATAGAAGCATCATAGAAGTTGTCAATGATAATGAGCCTGCAAGATACGGCACTTTCGCTTTGCCAAATCCACAAAGTCTTGTTATACTAGTAAATATTGAAAGAAAAGATAATGTGTAGCAGAATACAAATCCTCTCCCTTTTGCTCATCCTTCTAATCCAATTCTTGATCCTGTTGATGTAATTCAAGCTCAAAAGAATGAAATTAAGGTACCTTTAAGAAGATCAACTAGACAAAGAAGATCTGTAATCTCTAATTATTACCTAGTTTTCCTTGGAGAGAGTGACTATGATATTAGTCATGTTGTTGATTCTGTGACTTTTAAAGATACAATAACTAGTCCATAGTCTGATATATGGATGGATGCAATGAAAGATGAAATGAATTCTATGGCTCACAATGGTGTTTAGGGGTTTGTTAAGCTTCCAAATGGATGTAAACCTATTGGTTGTAAATGGGTGTACAAAACCAAGAAAGCCTTTAAGAGAAATGTTGAAAGGCTTAAAGCTAGATTGGTGGCAAAAGGATTCACTCAAAAAGAAGGAGTGGACTATAATGAGACCTTTTCACCAATGTCATCTAAATATTCCTTTAGAATTATCATGGCCTTAGTAGCATACTATGACTTAGAGTTCCATCAAATGGATATGAAGATAGCCTTTTTGAATGGAGATCTAACAGAAGAAGTTTATATGGTATAGCTAGATGGTTTTCAAGAACCTGGAAAAGAACACTTAGTATGTCAGTTTAAAAAGTCTATTTACGGGCTTAAACAAGCTTCCAAGCAATAGTATTTTAAATTTGATGAGGTGATCACTTCCATGAGCTTTGAAGAAAATAAAGTTGATCAATGCATACACCTTAAGATCAATGGGAGTAAGTACATTTTTCTTATCCTCTATGTGGATGATATTCTATTAGCTAGTAATGATAATGGAGTGTTGCATAAAAGTAAATGATCATTGTCCAAGACTTTCGACATGAAAGATCTTGGAAGTGCTTCATTTGTTCTTAGAATAAAGATTAGCAAATATCGATCTAAAGGTTTGTTGGGACTTTTACAAAAATCTTACATTGATCGTGTACTTACTAGATTTAACATGCAAAATTATAAGGATGGGGATACACTTATAATAAAAAGTGATAAACTTAGCCTTAGTCAATGTCCGAAGAATGATTGAGAAAAAGAATCAATGAAGAACATGCCTTATTCTAGTGCAGTGGGGAGTCTTATATATGCACAGATCTGCACTAGGCCAGATATTACATTTGTAGTGGGAGTTCTTGGTAGGTATCTTTCTAACCTTGGCATGGATCACTAGGTTACTGTTAAGAAAGTTTTAAGGTACTTAAAAGATAAAATATTACATGATGGTTTATAAAAAAGTTAACAATCATGTGATTGTTGGATACACAAATTCTAACTTTGCTGGCTGTCAAAATGATATGAAATTCACCTTAAGATACATTTTTATGTTAGCTGGAGGAGTTGTATCTTGGAAGAGTGTGAAATAAACACTCTTAGCTTCTTCTACCATGCAAGCTGAGTTTGTTGCATGTTATAAAGTAGCTATGCAAGATATTTGGCTAAAGAATCTTATCTCTGTTCTTCACATTATTGATTCTATCTCTAAACCACTAAGGATTTACTATGATAACAAATCTGCTGTGTTGTTTTTCAAAAATAACAAAACTACATATGGGTCTAAGAATTTGAAAATAAAGTATCTTAAGGTCAAATATTTTGTGAAAAATGGTGACATTAATATAGAGCACACTGATACAAACAACATGATTGCTAATCCTCTAACTAAAGGATTGAGACCTGCAATTTTTAGCAAATATGTTGAAAGCATGGGTGTTCTAAGGTCTTTTGATGTATTTAATTAGTGGGAGAAAATTTCCTATATTTGATACTCTTATGTTATACTTTGTTATGTTAGACCTTCTTTTCTATGAGATATTTAATTTCATTTATGATCATCATAAAGTGAATATTTTATGCTATTATATACTTTTACTTGTACATGTACCTATAGGTATTAAAATTTTATTTCTTAAGACTGGTGTCTGTCTTAAGTATGACTTTGATGTCAAGAAAGTTTGTCTCATAGAATGACACCATTAAATGATCTCGAGAATATGGATAAGACATATATATAGTATATGAATTTCTCATCAAGTTTAGAGAAATCATGGAGGACTGATAATGAAAATAGCACATTTGATCACATTTGGTGCCATTTTCTTACTACATAGCCATACTAAAGTCCATTATCGATCAAGTCACTAACACTTATAACTATAAATTGGTCTTATGCTAATAAGGGGCATAAAGCTCGCTATGATTCAGTATTAGTTGGTTATATTAGATAAGATCATTGTGATGTTGTCTCAAAGGGCTAAATTGTTTTTAATTATGGCCACATAAAAGTTTTTAATAAATCAGTCTAGAGTCTTGTTTTCAAAATGTATTTTCTTAAAACTCTTGTAAAACCCAATTAATATTACTCAAGTGGAAGAATGTTAAAATTTTTCATAAAGTAAGCTACTATTAATTGATAATTTTTAATTTAATAAAAATTAACTAATTAAAATTTAGACCAATTGTAAGACATGCATCAAACCCATTTAAAATTATAATCTTAAATATATGGGCTTAGCACATCTATACAGTTTAGTGTGGTTTGATAATTGTGTAGGCCCAAAAGCTTAGTAATCCTTTTATGCGGAGGATTACTAGGGTTTTATAAATAAGGATTATGGCTAAGTCCCTCTTTACTTCTCATACACATGATTTCTACCTATTGAGAACTACCACTAAGGAGAAGAGTGAAGAGGAAGACCTAATTGAGAAGAATTTAGTAGCTTCCGCTAAATTCAATTATGACTGCAAATTCATCAGGTAAGTAAATATAAATTTTATATTATAGTGTTCTAATTATCATATATGAGATCCTAAAATCAAAATTTCTAACATATACACGTGCTGTTTCTACACATAATTTTTATATATGTCATCCTATTCCATTTTCACAACTCATCTTATCATTTTTTTCATCTTTCTCCATCTTAATCACCCACTAGTTTCTCATATCTGCCAAAATTAAAATCACAAAATCTGAACATATGTCATCAGTTTTTACCATCACCAACAATGCCTTCTATCTGATCTATTACTATTTAAAATAGAATTTGAACATTCAAATATCAAATTGTACAAAGATTTGGAAAATCTTGAACAATGAAGGAACCATATAGCAATACCCTTTTCCAATTACTTCAATGACATCCTTTGGATATTAATTTTGTACCATAGAAACTCCAAATCTTGGTCATGGCCTCATGAAAAGTTTGTAATTGAAATTTGAGATGATGTTGAAATTTGGAAGACACCATATTTCATTACACAAGGAACAATTTATTTGTTCTTATTTTAAAAACTTAAAATGGTAATTCAAATCCAAAATTTACAATGGGAAATAGTAATGGTCCCGAATAATTTGGGACGAAAAATGGTTCCGAAAATTTCCATCAACTGATTATGCATATAAGGTGTATTTGTTATTTTCATTGTTGTTGTGCTTTCGGTACATTTTCGTCGGGAGCAGTGACAATGCTCATTTACAATTGATCTCACTTTTTACTAACTTGATTACAAAAGTCTAATGGTTAAGATTATGCCGCAAATTGTGAAATGGATTAATTTCCTTTTATGACCTTTATATAAAACTGTCCTCATTCATTCCTTATCATACTAATAAAAGTCAAGGTCCCAAAATTTTCAAATTATACATTAATATCATATAATTATGTAAAAAAAATTTAAAAATATTTTTTACATAAATCATTCAATCTTCTCAAAATATTTGGCCCTTTAAAATATTCAATCAAGATGAAAAAGACATCTTGATGATGATGAACAACCATTTGAAATTTCTTATCATGTTATATCAAAAACCAAAATTTAAACATTAATTACATAGTGTTTCTCAAATGAAATAAAAAATAATATATCAATTCAAACTTATATTCATATTTATCAAGTCCGTACCAATGTTATTGAAACTTAAAAGATGGTGAAATTGTAAAAATTCATTCTGTTATGTAGCACTTCAAATGTAATTAAATAAGGAGTGTTCTTTACTTTCTTAAAGATTGACAAATCTTTTAAGATGCATTATCTGTCCATCTATTTTGGTGATGGAAAATTTTTTCTTTCATAAATCATTGTCTTTCTATAGTATTAATTTTCTCCAATATTTCTTGTTATAAAGAAGAAATTTTCTAAAATTACTCATTTTGCCATATCTGTCAAATAACGAATCTTTGAGTGACACGGTCCATGACACGTAAAAACTGATAAGTTGCATCAAAATGATAAATTCATGGTTATTACTGACTACCATAGAAATGATAAATTCATGATTATTGTTAATTAACTATCAGTTCACTCATAAATCATTAGTTTCTTACTTTCATTAGTTTCTTACTTTTTTTATTTTTCTTAACCAACTCATTTGATTTTAAGATATAGCCTAACTTTTATAGGTGGAATATAACAATTAGTCCCTTCTTTGTAAATACCGTAACTATTATATCTCTCAAATTTAATAACTAATCAATATTAATAATTTCTTATTTTAAATTTTATTATAATTATTCATCCTTTTTTTTATTTATAATGTTAAAACAAATGAAAAATATTGAAATAAATATTAAATCTTATCTTATCAATATCAAATACATACTTATTTCTCAGTTACATTCTTTCTTTTTTATCATATATTTTAGTTTTACGTGTGAAAGAAGGAATGAAGGAATGGATAATTATAACAAAAAAAATAAGAAAGTAATAATACTAATTATGAATTTTAAAAAATATAAGGTATTTAGTTCACGAAATCATATATTCTCGAAAATCTTAATAATCATGAAAATGTGACATTATCATATTTACACCATAGCAAAAAAGACTTTTAGCAGCGACAAAAGTCATCAGTGTAGAAAGTTTGGTCATCGCTAAATACAAAAGTCGTTAGTAAAAAAAGTTGTCAGCATAGGTTCATAAGTGAAGTTACCAACATCAATGATAATTTGTCTTCAGAAAAAGTTCAATTTTCAGCGATAGCAAAGTTGTTGCAAAAAATATTTTCAAAATTCAAAATTTATTGAATTTTTTATTTTTATTGATGACATTTATTGTTATTATAAGTCCAATTAAAAAAATGAAAAAAAATTTAAAAAACTTTTAACAATGACAATGTCGTCGCTGAAACTTGATTTTTCAGCGATGACAATATATCGTGGCTAAAAGTCTAACTTTTAGCAATAACTTTTTTGTCCTTGCAAAAAGTCTTACTTCCAGCAACAACATTGTTGTCGCTGAAAGTGTTTTAAAAATTTTTGTTAAATTTAAATTGATATTGAAGTTATAATTAAATGTAATTCAAATAATATATTATATTTAACAACATAATCTAAAATATTCTTTATTTCAATTCAATTAAATTATATTTATCTTTTTTAAATTAATTTTAATTTAATATAAATTATACAACTACGATATATTGACAATACTAATAATAATGTATAACAACATGATCCAATAAAAAAATGAATACTCATAAAATAACTGTATAAATAATATATATATATATATATAAATAAATTATATATACACAATCTATGTAAATGTGTACATATAAAATATATATATACATAATATACTATGGGGAGGGGAGCCATAAATATGTCGATGTATCCTCATCTGTGCCAGCACTATCATCATCATCATCATCCGACAATGTGGACGATAAATTGATGGTGATAGCTGACAAGGACCGGATGGCTGAAAAGGACCCGGTGGTTAGGCGGTAGGTGAAGTGACAAATCTACTTGACCCAGGCGGTGTAGCAACAATTGGAGACAAAGGCAGTACAAGACCTTGCTATCTAAGTATGGAGGTGAGCTCAGTAAGATAAATCCCAAACTACTATTGCATCTGCTGCTGTTAAGCAAGCTACCACTACTACTTCTGAATTAATCACTAGCTCTGCTAAAGCTGCTCTTGGCTTTACTGTAACTACTCTTACAACTCACCAACCTAAGACACGTCCTATGAGCTCCCCTCAGCACCAAAAGTGCTCACTAAATGATAAGACTAACCAGCCAGCACGCGCCCGACAGCCTTCCTTTACCCTCGATGAGTGCCAAGCACTTTATCGGCAATGGTAGCCTCATCTATTTGTACAGAAGTCCTAGGTAAACTAGTGGATGACACACTAGACTGTATGTGCTGAGTTACTAGCTTAGTCATCCTTGCCTTCAATTATTAAAACAAAATTCAATAATAAATATTACAAGATATATTCATAAAATTCTACTTAAAATATAAAATTTAGCTAACTTGTATATTGTTTCTCAAGGATCGGATGCACCCACTCCCCTGACCTATACATATGTCGGTCCCTAAAATTGTCAGGGACTGACTACAGCTCACCAGTCTTTTTATTTCTCTATTCATATTTTATAAGGGAAAAAAAAGGATCAATACAATTAGGGGTAATGAACAAGAATCTAACTAACAAAATGTACATTTAAATAATGAACAAAAAGTTGAATTACCTTATCATAACGATATACAGCAATAGATTTCGACCTATGTCAATCATTTACCACCTTCTACACTTTGTTATTTGCATTCTTCCTAGATAACTCCTACAAATTAAAAAATATTAATATAAAATAATTATGTTTATAATTTAGATATGTGACCTAATTTTATAAAATCTCATACTTACCCTGTAATCATCGCTATCAAAAAAGTCCATGCACCTCTGCCATGTGTGCGGTGAAATAGATCGCAGCACCCAATGGCTAGTGCGGTCTAGATCATAGTCCTGCTCACGATCACCCCCATGCTCTAAAAAGTGCATGTTCAACCTGTACTTCCAATCTCTAAACAAGTCTGTAATAGTCCGCATCAAACCACAAAGCATTCTGTCTCGATCACCCTCAGAGATGCCTTGGAACTCGAAGTGGGACTACATTAGAAGACATTTAATAAATTTATGAGTATTATATTCAAAAATTTCAATCTCAAACATAACTAAGTTAACAAATGGAGGAGATAGATACTTACGCAAACCTCCTGCACAACTCTATCCCGTATCTATTGAGGCACAGTCTGCCATAACTTATAATAAGGTGGCACGTGGGCTCAAATCATGCTACCAATATCATGAGAGAAATGGATAGCATTCTCACCAACCGTATGCCATGTACCAGTCGTATCGAACTACATGCACCGGTCTTCCCTTACCCCTTCCTATCTTTTCGTGCAGCCTAAGGGACTTATTCGAACCCCTTTTTCTCAAAGCTACCACTTCGATAGATAACAAAAACTATCAATACCATAAATTCATATTTAATTAATCTCAAGTGTGTACAAAAAGAAAAGATACCTGATCCCTAGCACCGTGATGGAATATGGGTAGGCTGCTGCAAAAGGTCCCCTCTAACATCACCCCTATGGTGTTGTGCCTCGACATCTGTCATGACTAGGATAATACATATTATATAAGTAGTTAAGAGAAAATTCATAATCAAATCAAATAATAAAAAATACAACTTATTGTATTCATATAGATTGTTTACACAATTACGCTTACATAATTATAAGTCATAATGAAAAAAAAATGTTGTTTCCCTAGTCTGAATCAATGTTCAGCGAACCTAATAGACTCATCCTCATCAATTTCTCCATCATTATCAGATTGTAAAAGCCCCTCCTTCATAGAATCCTTAATCATTTTGTATTTGAAACTACCTTCATCATCGATGAAAACATCTTCTCCATAAGTGCCAAATCCAATATTCCTGGAAGGTGGAATGATTAAAGGACCATTTCTCTAATTACTTAGATCTACTAAATGGAAATCTCCAGGATCAATTGTGAAGTTGAAATTGGAGGAGTTACTTTTCTATAGAAATAACAAGTCATGTGCACTATCTCTATCTCTGGGTAGATCCCATATGTTGTGATGCATTATATTATGGACGACCTTCCAATTTGGCCCATTAAGAAGATCATCAGTGTAAAAGACTTGTTTTGCTTAGGTAGCAAATATGTAAGGGTCATCTTTGTACCATTGCCCATTGACAGAGATACTTATGATATTTTTGTCAATATAAATTTTATTCTTTATAGGATTAATGTCATACCACTTGCATTTAAATAAAGTCACACTGTACTTATTTAAATAAGTTAACTTTATGATGTCTTCCAGTACACCATAAAACATATTACCATCAGTACCCAGAATGGAAATGCCATTATTTTGTGTTTTATGCTTCGCATCTCGAGTTTCAACTACAAAGTGCACTCCATTCACAATACACACAGAGTATATCATGATAGTAAAATTGAGACCGAAGGCTAATGATAGTAGCTCTTCAGTGGCTTTCAGTGAACCATTTTTATGTAAATAATACATCTACGAAAATAGCATTTTTCAAAGAATTAAATTGAAGGATTAGTATAAGTAATGAATAATATTTATATGATTGGTATAATGCATTTGGGAAGAACAAATGTGTACCTTGGAGTAAAACCACGTGGAGAATTTAGTTTTCTATAAGTTATCAATGTTTTCAACACCACTTCATTCGAGTTCTCGTTGGTGCTCGCTATAGAACATAGATATTTTAGTCCATTATAATTAGTTGGGAGAAAAGTATAAATGATTATAAAAGCTTACTGGAGATACTTTTCGATCTTAGTGCAATTATTCAAAATGTACCATATTACAACATCTCGATTTCTCCTATCGAAGTGAGAAATAATCTTCTTCCCCACTAGTTGACATTGAGATCGGAACACCAATAATGCCCTTTTTGTTTAACTGGGTACTATACCTTGATTTCGATTAGGACGATTGAATCTAATTTCCACTTCTTCCAAATACATAGAAAAAAATGTCAATGCCTCGTTAACAACATACCCTTCTGCAATTGAACCCTCTAGTTAAGCATAATTTTGGACATACTCCTTCAACTTTTTTATATACCTCTCGTATGGGTACATCCATCGAAAATGAACAGGTCTACCTTGCAATGCTTCATCTGACAAATGCATCATCAAGTGAACCATTATGTCAAAGAATGCTGAGGGTATATCCTTTCAAGCTTGCATAAAATAATAATAATGTCTTGCTTAGCTTGCAGAACATCCTTTCTGTTGAAAGTTCTAACACATATTTGATTGAAGAAGTTGCACAACTCAACAATTGGATATGATAATTCTTTTGCTAAAAATGCTCAAACTAAAGGTCCTAACAATCTTTGCATAATAACATGACAACCATGTAATTTCAACCCCTTCAATTTCATAGCATGATCAGTGACATTCTTCCTAAGACTCCTAGTAAACCCATCAAAAAATTTCACATTCTTTATATACTGGCAAAATCATCTTCGTTCTTCCTAGTTAAGCATATATACAATATGTGGTTTGAAAAGTTAACTCCTCTCTTCATACAGATGTAAGTTTGGCCTTATTTTCATGTTTACCAGATCTTGTCTTGCATTGTCAGTATCTTTTATTTTATGCTCAATATCCAATAATATACTCAGAATACTATCACATACATTCTTCTCAACATGCATCACATTAATGTTATGTCTCAAGTTCATTGTCGATCAATGCGGAAGGTTAAAAAATATGCTTCTCTTACTCAAATTAAGTTCATCGACACCCTTCTTTCGCTTTACACTACCAAATTGAGTATGTTTTCCAGGAAGTCTCTATGCCACCTTACCCAATTGATCCATAATAATGTCATTAGTAAGAGGATGAGGAGAGGCTCTCTTCTCCGACCTCCTATTGAATTCTATCCTATTTCTCCATATGTGATTTCTTGGAAGTCAACGACGATGACCAACATAAGCTATTTTTTCCCTAACTCGAATTAATGGAATATCTAGATTACATGTAAGACATACTTTATATCCTTGTCCACTCCACCCAAAGAGACTACTTCGAGCAGAAAAATCATTTATAGTCCATAGCAAAACTACACGCACGTTGAACATTATATTTGTATTTGCATCCTGAGTTTCAACTCTTCTCTCCCAAATATGCCTTAACTCTTCTACAACCAGTTGTAAGAAGACATCGAGATCCTTGTCTAGCAAATGTGGCGCTAGGATTAATAAGGTAAACATGAAAAAAGACTGATTCATGTATATCTATGGTGGCAAGTTATAAGTAGTCATCACCATCGGCCTCATGTTGTAAGACAAGTTCCTATCATTAAAAGAATTAATTCATTTGCACTTAAACTTCACCTAACATTTCATGGGTTAATGAAGAAATTGGGATACCTTTTATTGAATTCCTGCCAGGCTTTTCCATCAACGGGATGTCGCATTACCCCCTCCTTTATTAACTTTTTAGTATGATATTATATCATATTCTTTGTAATATCCCTCAACCTATACAATCATTTTAGCTGAGGAGTTAATGGAAAATATCGAACCACTTTTTGAGGCACCTTCTTTCTTTTCATATTTTTATTTACCCATCGGCTCTCCCTATAGATTGGACAATTATCCTCAGAAGCATGTTCTTTCTAGAAAAGTGTGCAATCATGTTTGTACACATGGATTAATTCATACCCCAACCTTAACATGTTGAGCCATTTCCTTGCACTGTATTATGATTCAAGCAATTTATTATCATTTGGAAATGCCTCTTTTAACAACTTCAAAAAAGCATCAAATGATTATTTGTCCACTTATGTAGAACCTTCAAGTGCATGAGTTTCACTAGGAGTTCAAAGCTAAAAATGATATGCATCCTGAATATAATTATGTTTCTACTTGCCGAACAGGTTATCGTAACTACTATAATTTGATCCAATGTCTTCGTCAGATGCATCCTTATTCCCTTCCACTTTATTGCGAACTATTCCTTCAAGTGCATGAGGGCTGATGAAATCATGTATAATATCCACCATCTTATCTCTATTATTGGAAGATGCCCCCTATCCTTCTCAAGGTCAAAACATCCGCTTCACCATGATGTATCCAAATTATGTATAATGGATAAAATCCATTATTTATAATATATGCCTTCAACATTCCTAGTGTTTAGAATAATAAATTCACACACTTTTTGCATAAGCATCTCACCAAATCCCTTTCATTAACAAAGTTTTTAACTCTTTAAACAAATGTCATCGCACCATTCAAATACTCATCCGACAAGCGATTTAGTAGATGTACCCAACTTTTATCTATAGACATTGTATCACTTAATAGGAAAAAAATAGTTTTAAATGGAATTAAATGTTGTAATTAATATTTGAAATGTACCATAAATGCACCGTATCACTTCAATTCTAAAGGGCAGGATCCTATCACATTCGAGATATTTCTGTAGTTATGATTTTGCCAATTTATCCATGTTTATCATTTCTTTCATCCAAAAATTTTGGAAACATCTCCCTATAGTTCTCCAAGTATGTAAATTATACGTTCATATAGTTTATACCTGGAGAATTGTTAGGATGCTAAAGTATTTCTACTGTATCAAACAAAAGTTAGATAAATTGTTAATAATAACTATAGGACATATATCAAACTGTTCAAATTTTTAAGATAATTCAAGGGTTGGTTGATATATAGAGATCAATTAACCTTTGAACAAGTCTAAGCCTACAATGTAAATATAAATCTATTCAAAATTATTGTAAAAATATGTTTACAATAATTTTAAACTTGTAATACGACATTTTATGAGTATTGTTATTCAAGTATCTTATTATTTATATTGTTGAATTTTTTAAATATCCATAACAATTGTTATGTTTCACAATTTGTAATTAGGAATTCAAATGTGTAACCTACTCTACTATATTCATAAAATGTACAATTCAACTCTTTTAGCAAGACGTATATTTTATGAGTACTGATAAATTTTCAAGCATTCAAAATTTTTAAATTTCTATTATTATATGGTCATTTTGATTATTTTGTCAGAAAGTCTTTTATAAGAAATATTATATATTTTTTTGTAGAAGAATAATATGTCATATGTTATTATAATTAAGTAATAACATTTAACATTATAACAATGAAAGAAAGTAAGTTTCTACTCACAAAAAAGGTAACCAATATTTTTAAATATTTTTTATATTTAACAATAAATAAATAAAATAATTTTTCATCATTTTAATTATTTATAATTCTATTTTTAAAAAAAATTGGTAAATTTTAAGAAGCTTTAGAGTAAATAACACCAAATTAATATCCGGAAGATTGTACCATTAGTAGATTGGTCTTAAAAAATATTTTATTATACATTTAATGTTAATTTCATAAGTTATTTATTAATATAATGTTATTATAATTTTAACTACTAGAATTATGTGCATAACATATATTTTCTAAAATAATTAAAAATTATTTCTTTTCATTATTTTTAGAAATTATTTTCTTATTTTAAAAAATTATTTTTAATTAAAGAAAAAAATCATATCAAAGGGTGGTTGAAAGTATAAATAAAAAAATAATTCACTTAATTACAAAATTGACATTAAAAATAACAAAATAAAATTCAAAAAGTAATTAAATATTATTTATTTTGATTCTGTTTAGGGTCTAGCTTTAAAAAAAATAATTTTATCAAATAGATTTTAAAAATAGGCCAATTACAAATTTTATTATTTTTAAGAATAAATAATAAAATTATTTTACTCAAAAAGGGGATGATTTTCATGTGGGCTCAAGTTTAATTGACTTTTTTTTATTGTGTGGTGTAAATAACATAGTTTGGATTGTTAGATTTCGGTTTCAATTTTAATTAAGAAAGAGATTATATTATTAGAATTATGTATTTTCTAAATTATGTTTATATAATTATTCTAATTTCCTATGTTACATTACTTCAACGAAACTAATAATTTTGAAATCTCCTAAATTACTCCATAAATTTTAGATTTTGTAAATAAAATATCATAACAACTCTATCTTATATTAATCTAAGTAAATAATCTACACATATATCATGTAATACAAAGTCATAATTTAAAGAATACATAATAACAACAAAATTTATATTTATAAATTTCATGCTAAAATAAATTTACTTAAACACATTTAATATTTACAACATATAAAACTAAACAAGATGAAGTTTCATATCAAAGTAAATATACTATCAACTCCATTAATTCATTACAAACTATTCATCCCACAAATTACATATTACAATAAAAATATTATAAAATTTAATTCACATGCCTCAATAGCAAAATTCTACTGATCAAATATACTCTAAATGCTCCCCACGAAGAATGATTAATAACAACAATAACTAACAAATCAAAATTACAAATATAAAAAATTAATACACATAAAAATATATATAAATTATAAATATGCTAAATTATAAAGAAATTTATAAGACAAACTTTCCTTAGGTCCAGTGCTTCTTCCTTGCAATTGCACGAAATAAGAGTTGAAAGGCGTAGGTGGCATATATATAGACAAACTCTACAATGATGACAAAATTCTCAATCGTCACTGATCGGTCATCGCTAAAGAGTCGTCAGTAAAACATGGGACCCTTCAGTAATGACATTGTCATCACTAAAGGTCTATCTGAGAAATTGGCCTAAACCTTCAGCGATGACAAAAGTCATTGCTGAATTTAGCGACAACATCTGTTGTTGTTATTGAAAGTCTTGGCCAATTTCTTAGACAGACCTTTAGCGATGACAATGTTGCCATTAAAAGGTTTAACTTCAACAATGACTTTTATCGTCGATGAAAGTCTGTCTGAGAAATTAGCCCAGACCTTCAGCGACGGCATCTATCGCCACTGAAGGTCCGGGCCAATTTCCCACCAAATTTTCCCAGGCATTCAACGACGACATATGTCATCATGTGTTAATTCATTTAAAAGTATTCCTAAGAATGTTATAATACCATATTTTAATTAATTTGTATATTTTTAAAAATATTATTAAATTACTAAAAATACTCTTATAAAAAATTAAGTGATCATTTAATGATAGCAAGTGGTGATAAAAGGTGATCAACAATAGTCATTAACAACGACCAATGACCGACAGCCAATGATGATCAATAGCAGTCATTGGAGGGTGATAGCAACAATGGTTACTGATGGTGAGTGAAGGTTGATGATGATCGTTAATGGTAGGCTATGACCAACGGTGGGTAGTGGCAATAACAACCACCCATTATGAATTGTAGTTAGCGATAGTCATTGATGATAAGTAATAACTAGCGATGATCATTAATAGCAAGTAATGACCACTAATGATAAATGATAACAATTGTAATCATTAATAATGGATAATAAAGGACAATGGTCATTGACGATAGTTGGTAATTAGTAGTTGTCAATTACTGTAGATGGTAGTGAAATATGGTGTTAATAGTGAGTAAAATAATCTATTTATATTACTAAAATATTCTTATATTATGGGAATATGAGATATCCAGTCCCTCATGAAAATAAATTTTGAAAAATATTCTAAAAAATGTAAACATTCTTAAAAATATTTTTTTAAAAGTTAAATTAAACATGAGAATTTTATATTTTCTTAACATTTTTATAAAATTATGTGAAATATTTTGCAAGCTAAATGCTACTTAGTCGTTAGCAATCACCATATTTATAAAGCAGATACCAAATATTATATTCACTTCTTATCAGCCATGCTTCTGAGAGCAGTTATGATTTATTTTATTTTTTATAAACAGCTGTTATGGTTCAATGACTCTGAGTAGAAACTCTCATCTCAAACAATTTCCTACCTCCGTGTCATAAAGTAAGAGAAAATACCTATAAAATTTCACTGAACTTAAATTGAAGTCATGATAATTTTACGTTTCAATTTTATAGCACAATTTTTTTTTCTTTTGGTAGAATTTAATGATCTTATCTAAAAAAGCAGGTCATAAATTAAAATATAAAAAGCACCGAAAAACCTAAAATTCGTTCGGTTCCTACTATAATAACTATTACACATTAAAATGAGGGGATAATATAATTTAGAAAAATTATATTTTTCTTTCTTTCATTTAATTCACAAGTAATGTTAAGCATTGTAATTTACTTATTGGTGTTTTCAATTATTAATATTTTATTTATCCAAATTATTTTTAAGAATTTAATAGAAAATTCACATGCATTATATATAATCTTTACTTTCATAAATTTTAACTCAATTTTATGCTCACTTAGAATTAAATTACCCTAAAAAAAATTCTAATTCTATTGGAGATTTGTCTTCTACAATTTAATACATTATTGTTAAATAGAGGGGGTCAAATAGAATTTTTTGGAGTAAATTTGCTCCGAATAAGTATTAAATTAAGTCAAAGTTTAAAAAAAAAAAAAAAGATCAGAAGCAAACCACATGAATTTTCTGTTAAATTTTCAACAACAAAAAATATTTCATAGGCAAGCGAAGTATTAAATATTTAAAGCACGGATAGATGATTTGGTACACTTAAAATCACAAATTAAATGAATAAAAAAGTAAGAATAAAATGTAAAATTTCCCTATAATTAATCTATTTGTGGTAACAAGGGAAAAATGCAATTTATATCTTGATTTTATTTTGTTAACTTATGATTTAAAGTATCTGATTTTACTCACTTGCAATTTGTTCGTTTAATTGTTTGCCGGCATAATGTATTTTCTGTTAAAAAAAATGAAATCTATACATTCTCATCATATGATATTTTTCCTTTTCGCGTTAAAATCAAAGAATTAAACGAAACAAGTAGGGTCATAGTGAGAAAGGCCTCATGGCCGAGCTATTTCAGTTGAAAATTGGCACTTTGAATTAAGATTGAAATTTAGGATTTTATTCTACTACCATTCTTTTAACTATCATATTTTTTAATCACAAATTATGAATAGTGGTAGATTTCTCCTTAGTAAACCTATAATTTTTTATATTTATTATTTAGTAAAAAAATAAAAATAAATAAAACATAAAAAGGGACCCTTGAGCGTATTGGGAAAAAAAGCCAAATTTTGGCCCCGTAATTTGAAGAAAGCCTTGGAAGGGCTTGGTTTAGTTCTCAAGGCATGTAAAAGGGCCTTGGGTTCCGTGCATTATTAAGAAAACCTTGTAATAAGGGCTTGGTAAGCTTAGGTTTTTGTGCCTCAGTTTGTGCAAAATCAGAAGAAAGGCGGAAGCTGCGTGAATAGCTTTATGGTGCTTTTTGGTGCGCGTGATGACGTGAGACGCCATCCAAAGAAAGAAAGAGTTTGCATCGCATTTTGTCAAATTGTACTAAAAAAATTGATAACTATATTTACTTGAATTTATATTAAATTTAAATATATTATTACTGATAATTTGAGTAATGCAGTATATTTTTTTTACTAATTTTCTTATTATCTACTAATTGGTATTATATAATAATTAATAATTATTATTATATTAGTTTTGTTAATAATTTCACCTATTTTAATAAAGAGTTTGTATGCTAGTCATTCCCTAAAATTTGAAAGAAAATATTGTATTTATTATTTTATTTATAAATTTTTATTAGATTAGGTTCCATAAATTTTTCTCTTATATTAAAGTATTTTTCATGTTAAAAATTGTTGGTCTCCTTATTTATTTTTCTTATAGTATTTTCTAATAATTTATTTTATTACACATTTGAAAAAAAATCAATCCAACTAAGTTATTTAATTTCTAATGTGCATTATTCTGATCTTGTCTTTTCCCAACAGGCAATATTAGAGCTTAGATTTTGATATATTTTACTTATGTGAATATACAGACTAACATAAGTAAAATAGTATTTTTAAATTATGAGAATTATGCTTTTTGGAAAAGGAAGATGGAAGGCTTGCTTTATATAAAAGACTATTATCTTGTGTTTGCTACTAAAAGAAACTTGAAAATAAATCAAATTTAGAATGAAATTTATTGCATATATAGATTTGTGAATATATCAAGTAGTAGGTAAAAAAAATGTGTGAAATCATATTGAAGAAGAGATATATGCTCACACATTATGGATTAAATTTGAAAAATTATACAATAGAAAGACTAGATGCTAACTCCATGTGTCAGCCAACACATATGAATTGGAACCTAGTAATCCAATGAGTTACAATGAAATAAGAATGAAATTGATTGAGCTAATAGCTCCATAGGTCACATTATTAGATGTGATAGGTTAATTAGTTTACTTTATGAGCTGTGTGCTTAATAGACTAATAATCTCCCACTTGATTATTCTTTTAACATCAGTTTAAGTATTATGCTTTCAATTCACATTATGGTTGATCCTTCATATTCCTTTTATATTATTATGAATTAAATAGTTATATTTATCTTTCATATTGTCTACTTGAAAGCTCCTTAATCTATGTTTTATTATTAATTAGTTACAATGATCTTCTTATTGCAACTTGCCCTCATTATTCTTGATTTAATTATTAATTTTAAGTGTTTTATGAAAAACTTGTGCCTTAACTTGTCATTTTTTTGTTGGTGAACATATTTTCTAGTCATTGAATCAATAACTCACCTAAATGTTTTCTATATTTTTCAGATAGGAGAGAAGTTTAGGATCCATCATCTTTAGCACTATAGATAAATGAATACCATATAGAGGTGAGTTATATACATTGCTCGTGTGGGTTAAGAGTTAAAGTTTATTATTTTGTATTAAATATATGTATTGAACTCCTAAATGTACTGCATAACACATAGGTAGGATCTTGTTTTTATTGTATCATAGTTGATTGTAAGTATGTAAAGATTTATGTTTGTAATTATAAGATTCAATGTTATATATAAATGATGAAAGCACATATGGGGCTAATGAATATGTTAATAATGTGCACACTATGTTAATGATAAAATGTGGAAATCCATGATTAGGCTACCAGGTGTATAAATAGATATGTGAATATTTGATTAGTATGAGTAACAGTAATCAAGTTGCAAGTGACTAAGCGTAGTAAAAGCTTACATGGCCTAAATCATACAAGTGTCTTTTAAGATTATGCTTTGGTTAAGATCCCTTATTTGGGTTGTGACATATCTAAAATGCTAGAAAATCTTTTTAATTAACAACAATAATATTTAAAATTACCTTTTATGATATTCTTTTAGAAATTAATTAGTATTGTTATATTTGTTTTATATAATGTAAAAATAAGATTACTACAAGTAATTAGATTTAACTTTACTTTCTTTAGATGATAATCAATAATATCACTTATATAAGAATATTAAGATAGTTTATTCAATATATATAATTTTAAGATATTTAAATTTAAGTTAAATTATTAATATATTTTTTATGAATTAATTAGTAAGATATTTTAATATAATATTTTTATTATTTAAAATGTTGATTGCTATAATACATAAGTTAATTTCTTATATATATATATATATATATATATATATATATATATATATATATATATATATATATATATATATATATATATAGACAAATGGTTATATAAGAATTGACCTCTATTTTTTTTTATTCGATAAAATCGACTCAATCCATTTTAACCCAAAAGCTAATATGAAGGAATATGAATGTGTCAAAGTAAAAGTAGATAAGGGTTATAATTGTTGGCTTTAATCAAAACATACATATTAATTATTACAAATTAAAAGTTACCCGAAAACCCATATATGTTCAAGTTTGTAGATAATAAATGAATTTAAATTTGATTCACTATTAATCTAAAATATTTTATACTATTAGTAAATAAAAAGCAAACACATCATTATAAAAGAAATAGTGAAAGAGTTTTAATTCACAATAAAGAAGTTTTAACAATTTTTATTGATATAACAATATATGAGTGGATGATAGTATGAAAGTAATTTATATCAATAGTGAATCAAATTTAAACCCATAATAAATTTATAACATTATATATATAAATATATTCAATATAAGCTATAAAAATATAAATTGATGTATATTTTTTTTCAAATATAATACTTAAAAATTGATATAAAAAAATTATAAAAAAATTGTAAATAAATATATTTTTAAGTTTCAAGAATTCTACTCAAAATACTATATGCCATTGATTATTTTGATTAATATTTTTATACATTAAATTTTTAACTTCCTTAAAATATTTTTAAAATAAAAATAAAATATATATTATATCTATATTATTCAGTGACATTAGCATCTAAGTTATAAATAATAAAAATAGATAAGAAAATAATATGTAAAATAAATAAAAAGAAGAGAAATAAAGAGTGAATTGTAAAGTAATAAGAGTTAAAAATTGAATATGTAATTTAAATAATTCAATTAAATTATATTTTTAACTTATTTAAAATATTTTAATGATAAAAATATATTATATTATATTTATATTACATAGTAATATTAATGTCTAATATCTCATTTGATATATCATATAAGATCTGATAGTATAAGATAAAATATATAATAAAGCTTATACAATGTTTAAATATTTTAAATGAATTGTATAACTTATACAAAAATTTTCTCTTATAAATCAAATTTTGTACAAGGCTATTTACTGCCTAAGAGAGAAAATAATAGCTCATAAAATAGTGTTAAGATAAATTCTAAATTATTAAAATAAAAAAGTCATTTTAAATCTTTTCTCTCTTACTTCTCTCTCACATATCTTTCCCGTATAATTAAATTAATTTTTTTATATAGATTGATTGAGTATTGAGTAATTTCTTCCGATATTTCTAGTTACAAAGAAGGGATTCTCTAAAGCTATTCATTTTGCCATATTTGTAAAATATGAAATAGTTTTTTTAATTTCATGGTGCTTTTTTTATGTCCATGGCTCATGCAAAAATTGATAAGTCACATAAAAATGATGGATTCATGATTATTCTTAACAACTAGTTCACTCAAAATTCATTATTTTTTTTTATTGTTCTTTAACAAACTCATTTTGATTTTAATATATAGCAAAACTTTTCTAAGGTATAGAGATATCAAAATAAGTTGATCTAAAGTTAATATAATTTTATTTAACTTGAAATTGAAATTAATATAAAAACAGTAACAGTATTTTGATTTGATAAAGGACAAAGACTAATTAACCCAATCCAATAAGGAACTAAAATTAATAAATATTAACCTATTAAGCTATAAGCCTATTAACATTATAATTTTAATAACTAATATGTAATATAGAATAAAAATAAAACTTAGTTTGACTTATCTCATTTACATTTTTAATTGCAATGCAACCACCAACTACTACAGTAAAAAATGAGTTTATTTAATTGTTAATCAAAGAGCAAGATATGAATTCAGTTAATTATTAATATTATAAAAGAAATATCATACCATATGTAAACGGAATTATCTATTTATCCATAAATATGTTTTAAATTTATATATTTATCGATAAACTTACATTTTGGACCTAATCTAATTAATTAAATGAGAATGGTGGATTAATTTTAAACATCAAAGGCTCAAATTTGTGACTTGAGAACCGGATAAGATGGAATTAAAGAAAGCGAAATTCATGATACCCCTGCGATTTGATCAGAAAAGAGCGAAAGACAGTTTTTTAAGATAAGAGGCGTTTCAACTTTTCATGACATAGATTTCAAAACTAGTTTTTAGTGGTCTTCGGTGGCTTCTGGTTTCTTGGGTATTAATGTAAGCTAATCCTAATAATCCACCAATATTTTAATTTCTCAAATTTCACAGAGTATTTTAAACCACTATACTAAATTAATCAGTTTAAACCATTCATTTTAAGCACGAATCAGATGACTTGTATTAATTTATGAATATTTGGAGAATTCTAGTTACCATATTCATTCGCACCCTTAATGATCTTTCTTAAATTTTAATTTCCTCCAATATTTCTAATTAAAATGAATTACAAAAGAGCGAATTAATTTATGGATGTGGCTGATGCTAATTCTTAGCTATTAGTTCATACACAACTCATTAGTTTCTTAATTTTTTTCCTATTATTCCTTCCATCTATTTTTATTTATCTTGTTGGAAAAAAATTATTATCCTTTTTTTATATATCGTTTTATAAATCTAATAAAGCATTACATTTTTTCTTCTAATTTTATCCTTCTTTATTTCTAATGAACATTTAATTACTCTACGCATCTTAAAATGTCTTAATGATTAATTTATTTCATTACTCTCTCTCCACTTTCAAATTTCTTGGATTTTATAATTAAAGTGTCATCCTCCAATAGGTAATAGTATAATTATCACTCTACTCTCTAGAGAGATTTAAATGGATGATGAACTAATTATGGAATAAATTTTTATTATTGAACTAAATGGTAGTTTTGGAAAGTACAGTGAAAATATATGCAATAAAATAATATGAAATAACTTTCTTTATCTCTATGAAACAATTTTAAGGTAATGTTCTGTTAGTGTAATTTTTTCCAAATTCCTAGAAATGTTTTAAGAAAATATCAAATTTTGATGTTTTGTTTAAATTTTAGAAAAATAATTTCAAAAATTTTTACATGTCTAGAAATGTTTTTTATCCAATATTCCCTCAAAATACTCTTATGGGAGAGTTAAATATCCTATATAAATGTTTCAATGATATAAATAACTTATTTTATTAAGCCTTTTACTAAAATCTTATTACTATTAATACCTTTTTTCATCACTACCTATCACTATTAATTGCCCCCAACCACAACCCACCACCATTAATCATTACCTACCACAATCTACCACTAGTAACCACTATTTATAACTGTCAACCACCATCTATCATTGGCAACTATTGTCGACCACTATCTATTATCGATAATTACCATTAATCACTACTCAACACCAATCACTACCTTCCACCACCATGCATCTCTAGTAATTACCATCAACCATCATTTATTACCGGTAATTACTGTCGACCATCACTCATTATTAGTAATCATTATCCCTATTGCCAACTACCAACCATTATTGTTGACCACTGTTGTTGCCATCATTTATCACCATTGGCCACTATCCAATGCTGATCGCCACTACCTAACGTTGACTACTATCTACCACTACTTATTGCCAATCACTAGCCACCATTGTTGACCACTGTTGTTGCCATCACATATCACTGATAACCATTATTAGGCACTACCCAATGCTGGTCATCACTATCCATTACCACATATCATCAACAACCAAATATTGCTAGTGATAACCATTCACAACCACTCATTGCCAACTATTACTACTAACATTGACTATAATTACTACTAATGACTACTGTTAGCCACTATTCAATACTATTAATCACTCAATTTTTAATGAGGATATTTTTAGTAATTTAATAATATTTTTTTAAAATATACAAAATAATTAAAATACAATATTGAAATATTCCTAAGATTTTTTTATTAAACTAAATATGGTAATGTTAAATTCCTAAAAAAAAATTCTACATAACAAATAAAAAATTAAGAAAAAAATCCCCTTTATTACATGAAATAGTATGATAATTACTTACTACCTATAAGATTTGTCTTGGATGAAATCTATGATCATTATCTTCAACAAGTAACTACAAAACTTTCATTTATTGATGCCTACATAAAATACTTCAAACATCTTGAACAATTACATGTAATTCCAAATTAGCCTTCTTTTTACCTTATAGCATTTCAACAATCTGATTTGATGAAATCTGGAGTGTTAAAGGTGATTCTTAATGTAATAGTAGGTGAAGCAGTAATAAAAACCAGATTGAAAGAAGAGTAGTAAAATCCTTCATTGAGTTTGCAAGCATAAAGAAAAGATCCCTATGATGATTTGTTTAGGAAATTTCCAACTTCCCAAAGGAAAAGGTAAATTTCTAACCTCTCTAATTGAATTTACTACTTGAAATCTTGAGTTTATTGTTGAATTACTGATATAAGATGTATCTAGATGCAGAATTGAAATTGTGATTTGATTGTATATAGTTCCTTGTCAAACCTAAATTTGAATATTGTTGCCTTAAAAGATTATAATAATTTAAAGCTTCCAAAAGTGAAAACATTTTTGGTTGGAAAACCCTCATATTCCAAAACCACTAAATTATGAAAAGAAGAATAACAATAACAATAGTTAACTTATCATGAAATTTTGGTAATTTCTTTGCAACATCAAGACATGATTTACTCCAAGAGATCACATCCTACCACTTTAAGTGTTGCATTCTAATCAAGAAAGGAGAATCAAACTAAACAACTCTAGCAAAATCACATTAAATGAATAGATGATTAGCTACAAGTGCCATGAATATAAATATGTCTTCTAATTAGAACTTCTACAGTATGAAGGATATTACTATAAAGCTTTCAAAGAAAATTTTTAACACCAGGTGGAACTTATAATTTTCAAATTTGATACTAAGGAAAAAAGTTTGTAGGTTGCAAATGAGATTGAATTAGCTTGAGGCAACCTTTTTTAACATATTAGCAACCATTAGTTGCTCCTGTCCAAGCTGACTAATTATTGGTCCCCCTATAAGAACAAGGGATTTTTATAATAGATATAGCAGTTTGAAAATTATAGTAGTGAATTAGATTTTTGCCAATTCTAATACTTATAAAAGGGAGCAATAAGATCTTGCACTAATGAAAATTAAAAAGGAAAAGCTCTGCTGACTTCCACTAAAAGAGATTCTTAGACTGATTTGATCTCCTTTACTAACTTGACATTTAAGATCATTTTTTGAAAGATTAATAGCTTTGCATAGACCTTTCCATCTCTAGGAAGCATTTTGTTTGATGTTAAAAATGTTCTTCACTTGACCTTAACCATATTTCCCTATGAAAACCTTTGCCATGAGAGAATTCAATTTATAAATAATATTCCATAGCTTATTACAAACTAAAGTAGTATTGAACTTTAGCATCTCTCTTAAACCCACTTCTCCTTCTAATAATGGTCTAGTCCAATTTTTCTAGGCCATTAAATGAATTTTGCAATCATCTAAATTACCAAAACACCAAAATATGCTAATGATAGATTTTATTTTTTTATGGCAGCTTTTAAATAGTATGGTCATCACCATTTGATAAACTGTGGCTCATGATAATAGTTGTTTGCAAAGTACCAATTTACCTCATTAGGAGAAATATTTAACCTTCCATCCTTGCAATTTAGAATGAAACTTTGCAATAACCTCTTGTTCAATAAGTTTCCTAGCCTAAGAACCATCAATAAAACTTCCCAAATATTTTCCAATGTAAATTTCTTGTTTGACCCCTAAAATGCCACCTAGAATTCTTTTAAATCTTTTAAAGGTATTGCTACTAAATTTAAGGGTAAACTTATGAATGTTAATAACAAGGCCAAAGAGATTCCTAAACTAATCAAGGACCTATTTAACCTTATTACATGAATCTGTACTTGCTTGAAAGAAAATAATTAAGGCATCCACATAACAAGATGATTAATCTTTAAAGCACGTCTAACAAGCTATATTCCTCGAATTAAATTCTCTAAATTAGCTTTCTCTAATGTAAAAGAAAGAACATTTATACATAAGATGATCAAATATAAAGAGATCAGATCTCCTTGTCTCAAGCCATAACCAAGTTGAAAAGAATCAATTAACTCCCCATTAATAATGATTTTATATGTAAGAGTGGTTACGCATGGCATTATTATCGAAATCCAAATTGAAAGGAAACCTATTGCTTGAAGAACCTGAGCAATGAAATTCTAAGATATCTTATCATTAGCTTTAAAAAAATTAACTTTCAACACTATTTAAAAGTTTGATCTACTTTTGGTGTTATTAACAAAATTCATAAGTTTTGATGCAATGATAATGTTGTCTGAGGTTAATTTACTCTTGATAAAAGCACTTTGAAATAGGTTATGAGATCCTCCATGATTGGTTCCAATCCATTGACTAAAACTTTTGAAAGAATTTTATATGGCACATTGCACAAATTAATAAGTCAATAATTTGCAACACTTTATTGTTCTTTTCCTTTAAGGATAAAAGCAATCGAAGTTTCATCAAGAGCTTCCCATTGAGAAAAAGACATAGCCATACCTAAAACATCATAACCTAATATGTCTTAGAAAACTTGATAAAATTTTGCTAAAAATCCATCAAGTCTAGGAACAGCATCTAGTCTCATTTCTTTAACTCTTTTTTTTAATCTCCTCCATAGAGAAAGGAATATTTGACTTGTCAAAATGCAAAAGAAAAAGAGAAGGAACCTCAAAAGAAAAATATATCAGAGAATTTAAGGCTTATTGAATTTAAAAGGTAAAGATGGATTAAAAATGTTAAATAGTCATATCCTTGATCAGAGTTTGCTCTTAAATATGTACTTATTGATCATTTTTAATAACTAAAATTGTGTCTCATTGTCTTTCTTCTAATTGCTTGATGAAAATTTCTCATTTTTCTATCTCCATCCATAAGCTGCATTTTCCTAGCTTTTTTAGCCCAAATAAGTTCTTGACAACTTAATAGATATTCAAGATTAGCTCTAAGATTTCTTTCTAACTCAATGGAGCGAGCATCATTACTTCCTTGTAAAAGTTAGACTTCTCTAATCCAAATATTTATCCTATTGCTTTAAAAAATGTTTGGTGTTCATTAATTTGTTCTTCAATTTAAAGGCTAAGGAACTAACCACTTGAGATTTCCAAGCATTTTTTATAACTTTCTTACATTATGAATGAGTTATCCAAAATTCTTGGAAATGAAATAAATGATTTTTTTAACCTTCTTTTCTATTTATATCTACAAGGATTGGAGAATGATTAGAACCATAAATAGAGAAAACATGAACAAAAGAATAAAAGAAAGCTAACTACCATATTTCATTACTAAATACCTTGTTAATCCTTTCCCATATCTAATAAGCACCCCCTTTATTATTGGACCAAGTAAACCACTAACTAGATTATTTAAACTCAAATAAATTACATTGAAAAATATTGTCAAGTAAATCATTTATGCCTAAAAGAGAAGAATTTGAGCTAAGTTTATCTAATGTGGTTAGGACTTGGTTGAAATCGCTAAGTAGCAAGCAAAGAAGGTAATAGATAGGATCATCGAGTTAAGCAATATCTTTGATGAAATTCCATAGAAAATGCCTATTAAGTTGATGAGGAGGACTATAAATTCTAGAGATAAAAAATGACAAAGTTTATGATCACTGAGTTAAGCAACATCTTTGATAAAATTCCATAGAAAATGTCTATTAAGTTAATGAGGAGGACTATAAATTCTAGAGATAAAAAATGACAAAGTTTTAGATGTCACCCTTAAGTGAATCCAATTAGAAGAGATTGATTCGACTTGAGTTTGAATCCATCTATCTAAGTGTCATAAGTTAGTAGTTATGATAGTTCAATAGGCAAACATACTTAGTTTAAGCCAAGACTTGGTGAAAAAATTAAGCATATTATAGAGGAATCGTGGCTAAAATTTAGAATCAATTTGACTTGTGTACTATTTTTTTTCAATTTTGGGGGATATTTTGATAGTTTTGGCATAGTTTGAGCATTCAAAAGAGTTCCAAAAATTATATATTTATTATCTTCACAATTTTATCTTCATGTTAGTGAAATGTGGTGTGAATTAAACACCTGAAGCATTATGAAAAGGGTTTATGAAGACTTAAAAAAGTATATCTACTTATGTTAAGTGAACTTTTTTTCAAAATACTTTTTAAAGAAGTGAAGCATTAGGAAGGCCCAGCGGGGCACCTTCGCACTAAGTTAGGGACTCAAGTGTGTTTGCTTGTAAACATCCCCTATATATTCAAAATCATGAAATGAGATATATACTAAGCAAATAAAGTGTCCTTCTCCCTTAATTTGTCCCTTTTTAAGCTCATTGTACTTGGAATTTCCATATGTGAGATAATTTTGTTGATTGATATAGTAGGTGCTTCAGCGATATTTGATTATGGCTTACAAATATATTGTACATGGGATTTTACGATATAAGCTATAAATCTTCGATGTCCTACTATCTTTACCAAGCATGCCATGAGGGAGTTTTAATAGGAAGGTTGGTATGTTTGCTAAGAATGGAAAGTATGTACCACAAGATTTTAACTAAAAAGCTATTAGCTCGTGATAAATGGTATTAGAGTTTAATTTATGTTAGAGGGCCAAGATTGGGTAGGCTACAATTAGTTTAAATGTAGCTTATCCAATGCCATATGAAGGAAGTGTGAAGCTATTATTCTCAAATTTAGTGGAGTCATTACTAAAGACTTGACTGGAGGGTATTAGAGATTGGATTGATTTGAGAAGCTAGTATACGAGAAAATGATATATTCAAGTAACCATGAATTAATGCATTAGAGGCAAGCATTTATGCCAGAGTGCTATCTTGCTTATGCACACAAGACATTAGTTATTCTCTTATTCATATTAATGGCATCAAGGAATGCAAACCACTATTCAAAGGGATAAGTGAATTAACGGCCTATAGAGAAACCTCATTCTTGCAAGACAACTTGACTATTTCCTAAGGGATTAGTTAAACCAAAGGACAAAACCTTGATCATGCAAAAATATGTGACTATAGTTGGTGGACATATCCTAATGGATGGTGCATTGGAGGAATGTGTTAAATAAATTGCTCTAGAATAAGTAATTCAAAATCATGTTGAGGCAATCTGAAGGGATCATTTGTATTGCACAGAGGAGCATAACTAAAGGACAGAGTAAAGATCTAAAGGAATCAATATAATATGCATAATCTATAAGTTAGATAGAGTGTATGCAATCTTCTACAAGATTCTTCAATGTAATGGACTAAGTTACATAGTTGCTTTACAAATTAGCAACAATGACTCGAATGAGAGGTAACAAACTAGAACTACATAGTTACTTGGTCAAAAACTTCACAACATTGAGTTCACATTTACTCATACATAAGCCAAGTGGAACTTAAGCTAGAGTGTAAAAGGACTCTATGCTCAACCCTTTTCTAGATGTTAAAGTGAATGAGCTATCAAAGGATGTGCTTAAAGAAGTTATTGGAAGATGTACAAAGGAAAGGTTGTGAGGATTGTAATGTTAAGGAGCATTAACTCCGAGTAAGTTATTGTAGCCTATGAATTGCCAAAGCATATCAATTCAGAAAAGATTAAAGGATCCAATCGAGTGTGAAAGTGACATCATGAACTATTATGAATTAATCGAAAGCAATACAAGCATACTTAGGAACAAGATTATAGGGCATATACATAGATTAAGCATAAGTCTTAACTATTGCACTAATAAAATGGGACATTAAGTGCAAGGCACTTGTGAATAGGTAGTTTAGAGTGCTAAACATTACTCATGAACTATAAGATTAGCACACATTTTTGTTATAATGGTACCATCTATGCAAGTTATAGAGGTAGTAAGCACATAGTTGCAAAAGTAACTACCCGTTGACAAGTTATAAAGGTAATGAGTTCGGGAGAGCTAGTGGAAAAGTGACACTAGAAAATATTAGGATAATTTGAAAAGAGTCTATAGAGGTAACTCTTTAAGAAATTTGTAAAGGATGCATTCGGTCAAGAGGATGCCAACATTGCAATGGCAATAACCTAACTTTGAGATAAGGGAACATTTATAGCACTTAAAGAGATAAATCTGAGTGGTCGAAGTAGTAACTTAGAGGAATATGCTGTAAACCAACATCCAACATGAAATTTCGAGAGAGTAAGTAAATTCTTCATGAAATCATATTAGATTGAGGTGTCAATGAAGGCATTGACATTTGAAGTAAATTCGGGAGAGCTAGTGGAAAAATGACACTAGAAAGTATCAAGATAATTTGAAAAGAGTTTATAGAGATAACTTTTTAAGAAATTTGTAAAGGATGCATTCGGCCAAGAGAATACCAACATTGCAAAGGCAACAACCTAACTTTGAGATAGGGGAACATTTATAGCACTTAAAGAGATAAATATGAGTGGTCGAAGTAGTAACTTAGAGGAATATGCTATAGACCAACATCCAACATGAAATTTCGAGAGAGTAAGTAAATTCTTCATGAAATTATATTAGATTGAGGTTTCAATGAAGGCATTGACATTTGAAGTATAGGAGAATGTCACAAGCTAGCAATTATGACAGTTTGACAACAGATATGCTCGATTTAAAATGAGACTTGGTGGAAAAATCAAGCATGTTGTAAAAGACCTATAACTGAAATTTGGGATCAATATAACTTATGTTTTATTTTTTTTATTTTCCCAAGTTTGGAGGTATTTTAATAATTTTAGCATGGTTCGAGAATTTAAAGGAGTTTGAAAAGTTTACATTTATGATCCTCACATTTTTATCTGTGTTGGTGCAATTTAGTATGAATCAAACATCCGAAACATTACAAAAAGAGCTTATGACAATTTGGAAAAACTATGTCTACTTGTATTAGATAGGATTTTATTCAAAATACTCTTTAAAAAAATGAAACATCAGGAAGGCTAGGGGGTGCCTTGGCACTAAGTTAAAGACTCAAATGTGATAGCTTGTAATCATTTCCTACACATTCAAAATTATAGAATGAGACATATAACAAATGAATGAAATGTCTCTTTCCCTACTCAATTTGTCTCTTTTTAGGCTTGTTGTGCTCAGAGGTTCAATGCGTGGAACGATCTTACATATCAGTATGAGCAGGTGTTTTGATGATGTTTGATTATAGCTTATAGACATATTATACTTGGGATTTTATTGTACGGGTAATAAATCTTCAATGTCTCACTATCTTTATCAAATATCACGAGTGTCCCACTATCTTTATCAAGTGTGATCATCTCCTACATACTTAAAATTATGGAATTAAACATATATTGAATGAATGAAGTGTCATCTCCCTATTCAATTTATTCCTTTTTAGGCTCGTTGTACTCATAGGTTTGATATGTGGGATGATCTTGCAAATCAGTATAAGCTAGTGTTTTGGAGACATTTAATTATAGCTTGTGGATATATTGTACTTAGGATTTTATTATACAGGCAATAAATCTTCGATATCCCACTATTTTTAACAAATGTGCTATAATAAAGTTTTAATATGAAGGCTGACATATTCATAAAAAATAGTAAGCATACGCTACATCATTTTGATTAAAAAGTTACTAACCTGTATCACTAACATAATAAAACCACCCTTGTAATCTACAACATCAAAGCGAACCACTTCCTTAAAGCCAAGCGAAAGTATGAGTGTTTTAGTAGTATTTACATGGTGTAAAGTCTCTGACAACACCAAATACCACCTAAGAAACATTAAAAAAGAAATGGATGGCTGGATTATTATTATTATTATTATTATTATTATTATTATTATTATTATTATTATAACCAACTCGTTAATTTCTGAGATACAACACCCATTGAAATGTAATTACTCAATAGGCATTTACTTTTGTTATTATTTTCTCATAAACTTCTTGTTGGACGTTCTGTAGCAAACTGAATCGTAGGACTATAGCTTCCAATTTACAAATTAAATAAAAGGCTATTTATAAAAATTAAAAATTCTACGTTGAAAATCCATGAGCCCTAAGAGAAATTTCTGCAACTCAATTATATGACGTTAACATGTGAAATACAACCTACATTAACCAATCATATTAAAGTTATGAATTAATAATAATGTGACTTGTTAAATAAGATAATGCCATTTGTGGATATGCAACTTTGGAACCAATCAATATATTCCACGTAGAGAAATTGAAAAGGACCAATTTAAGTATTTATCTTTAGGAAAATTAAAAAAATAAATATAAAGAGTGAACCTCTGTTTTCCGCACCCTCTTCACGAAGAGATATTATTTGCACCATTGTACACAACGGGGGAAAGAACTTCATCTCCAGCCTATTGGTTGGCAATTAAGAATGGATTTGGATCCAAATTCAAATATACGCTTTTCTTTTTGCTTTACAAAACTTGTTCTCGAATAAATGAGTGTGTAACTGGATGAGTTAGATATTTGAGGGGGCAACTTCGTAGAGTCTTGCCGCTTCTCCCAGTTAACTATGGTAAAATTAAGAATCTCAAAAAAAGTATGTATATATATATATATATATATATATATATATATATATATATATATATATATATATATATATATATAATAAAATAAAATAAAATAAACTTATCTTAATAATTTTGGATTCTATCCCTTTATTTAAGGAATAAAAAAAGATGATTATAAAAGAACCAAATATAGAAACTTTTTGGTATTGAAATAGTGAGTCCTAATAAAAAAATGTTATTTTGAACTTTTTTTCCCCTTTAAATGTGCTGAGTTCAAACTCAAAATGTTGAGTATATATTATTCCTCTTATCCTTTTTTACCTATCTCAATTAACTGATTTTACTATGGTTTAATTTATTTATTTTTAATAAACTTTCCAATACTATTCTTTATATATTAAGTCCAAGATATTTGAAAATACACAGGGAAATATGATGAAATAAATGTAAGTAAGTTAAAAATATAAAATAATAAAATATTTATTAATAAAAAAGAAGAAATTTGAAAAAATATTTAATATTTCATTAAAATTCCAAAGTAATGAATAAATGAGAATAAAATTTTTTAAATGCAACAAATAAAAAATTGGAAATAAGTAATTTATCACTTATACCTATTAGAAATTTTGATTTTGCTGACTGTAATATACGACTATACTCAAGAATCATCAGCAAGAATTTACTATTTATTGTTATTCTCAACTCCTAAAGATATCTTGTAAAGCAGAATTAATGAAAATATTGACTTTTAATATTTTTAATTAGTACTCCTAATAAGTTATCTTTAAAATGAGTTGTTCACTTCTATCTTTTTTTTTTTAGAAGTTTGTTAATATAAATTGTATTTTTAGGCGTATGTTATATTTTATAAGTTAAAGAATATATACAAAAAAAATAATTATAACATTTATATTATTAATATAAGATCTATTTTAAGCTAAAAATAATATAAGAAATTTTAGAAAAATGAATAAACCAAAATATCAATAATAATAGTAATAAATTCAATAAGTATTTATTTTAAATATAACTAATACAATAGAAAAAATGGAGTAGTTCATAATTTAAAAACAAACAAAATTTTATTATCTAACATACACACACACAGAAATAGTTCATAATTCATGAAAAATAAAAATAAATTAATTTTTATTCTGAACCCTTCTAGCACAAAACATCAAATCATGAGATGTTATTTGTCGTCTTGATAAAGTAAATAAGTAAAAATCAACTTAAAATAGAAATTATATTTCTAAATTAATATGCTTCATTAACTTGATGATCTACATTTAAAATATTTTAAGCAATTTTAAATAATGTTTTATCATAATTAACACAGTAGAAAAAATGGAGTAGTTCATAATTTAAAAACAAACAAAATATTATTATCTAATACACATTCAAAGGGAAACATATATATGCAAATAGTTCATAATTCATGAAAAACAAAAATAGAATAATATTTACTCTTGATCCTTCTAGTACAAGACATCAAATCATTAAATGTTATTTGTTGTCATGGTAAAAGCAAATAAGTAAAAGTCAACTTAAAATTGAATTTATATTTCTAAATTAGTATGCTTCACTAACTTGATGATCTACATTTGCTAAGTAATTCCCATCAAATATTCTCAAATTAGTATTGTCTGTCGAAAACATTTCTCTCAGAGATGTGTGACGATAACTGCAAAGTTATACCTTCTTTATTTTTTTTAAATGATATAATATTTCCATGGTAAATATAATTTATAAGATAAATATAGTTAGAATGCGTACGTTGTTAAATACATAAAACAATTCAACTAAATTATGAGATATTCCGATGCTAATTTGTTACGTGTTTGAATAGATCTTATAATAACAATATAAATACATGATAAATGTATTATGATTATTTTGCTAGTATATATATAATATCTTTACGTAAAAGGTTAAAAAAATGTAATTGATGGACAAATTTCTAACAAAAAAAAAGAAAAAATTGGTGGGCAACTCATTTCAAAGTTAACTTATTAAAAGCATTAATTTAAAAAAATTAAAAGTCAATTTTTTAATTAATGCTAGCCTTTATGATTCCTTTGAGAGCTAAAAATAATCATAAATAATAATTGTTTCCTAATTCTTAAGCATAACTCTTAGGGTTAAAATTAGTATTTGCCCCAAAAATAAAAAACATTTTTTTTCCTTTTTGTTATATTCCCTCCTCCTCTTATTATTTGTCACATCTAACTAATTTTATGAAAATTAAAAAGATAATTTAGTATTTTTTATTTTTTATTGAACTTTTCAAGCTTGTCAAGTTTTTAAAATTCACACTCATTATTAAACGAGCTTAATCAAATTTTAATCTATTATACAAACTTTTTAATAAAAAAAGATAAAAGATATTTTTTATACAAATATACAAATAAATGAAATTACAAATACAATTCTCATTCTATTTTAATAAATATACATATAATCTAATTAAATCATAATATTTGAATATTATATTTAAACATTGCCTAATAATTACATATATTAACATAAATAGAAAACTTATCCTTAGAAAATTTTCAACATTCCCACATAACTTAAATCATTTGAATTTAGATTATTCAAACTACAATTTTCTTTACCTTTTTTTCTATAAAATGAAATTAGCAAGAAATTTTTCTGTAACATCAAAATATTCAATAATTAAATAAACAATAATCTAATAAAATCATAAATAACATTAGAAATAAAAGTACATACACATACTCCTTTAAGTTCGTTTAAAATCCCGAAAACTAAGAACTTTGTATTGTAAGATTTGAACACAGCCCATCAATTATTTGACCTCAACTTTATGCTCGAATTTCATTTAAATCGAGCACAAATCAAACCTTATACAAATCAACTATGAATTATTCATGAATAGTTTGATTTCATTTATAGCTCAAGTTCCTACCACGCATAATCTTTTACACATTAAAATACTACAATCTACTCTCACAGTTGTCCACATCTTTTTATCCACATCAACTGTCACGATACAAGATTTATAAGAACCACCCAACGAAAAGCCGAAGATGTTTTCCAACAAACACAAGCAACTTTATCTACATTCTACAGCATGTAATCCGTCATAGCAGGCAGTCTCCTGAAGAAATTAACTGGTACTGCTGGTGTCTTGTGCCGAAGCTTGGGGTGCCTCATCAAGTAGAATCCACCCAAAAGCACCAGCAGCTGGAAAGGTGTCGCATACAACACAATGGCAGCCACAAAACAGAATATCATAAATATGACAGTGGCACGAGGATCCCGCCAGCTTAGAAGCGCCTGAATCCTTTCTCCTTGAGTAGCTATATCCCCAACAACACTCTGTATTCTCCCAGCCACGCTCCTTAACCTATCATACCTCCATCGGATTATATCCGAGCTTTTCGTGGTTGGAAAGGTGTCAAACTCCTCATCAAGCTCATCTGGGGTCACTGCAGCTGCATAAGAGATTCTGGTATCCATATGAGGTGGGTGCCTCGGGCGGAACCTCCAATTCCACAATCCAATCACAAACATGTATAGAAACACAGTTGGCAGAATGAGTTCAGGGAAGAAGACCAGCATCATGAAAAGAATGTGCACCAGCACAGTTGTAACAGGTTGCTTCCATGTGGAAACTTCTCCCAACCATTTTCCCACAGAGAGTAACCCCGAAAAGACCGTCATAAGGCGGTAGAAGTTTGCCTTGCTGCGTCTCATGCTCCAGAGATGGGAATCCACATCAGACATGTACTCAACTACCTCCTTCCTGAGAGGGGGTTCTGCCCGGCTAAGGCGGGCCGCCACAATGTTGACAGCCTGGTGGCGCAGCTTTTCTTGCTCCACAATATTAAGTGGCCTTGCATAGTGCATCTTCGGCAAATGGGGCTTAAAATACAACTGCATCATGTTGACCACTGATGTGCACGAGAATCGTATTGCCAAGTGCAATTCCCCCATCTTCTTGACACCAGAAGGGTGTAGCGTTAGCAATGGGTAAGAATGGGTGTAAATGCGGCCAGTTTCAAGTGTTGATATCCGGATTCGAATCTTGCCAATCCTTAAATCCTTATCACCATTTGAAGTATTAATCTGACCATTATCAAATACCCCAATAGTGAGAACTGTAGCTGTATCAAAAACTTCCCAGGTGTACTGCTCATTGTATTTTGGATTCAGGTTATCAATAATGGTCCGTGTGCGCACCCATTTGTGACCATACTTAGCCACACAGAATGTATCAGTTGTTCCCCTCCCATCCCTTGTTTTCATCGGCTGAAGTCCTTGGGCATTCAGAATGCCAAGTTCCAACACCCCAATTGACTTCTTCCAAAGCTGCTTTGCAGTGGGTCGAAGATCACTACTATAGTAAGTTGATTCGTCAAGTACATGGTATCCACCATCAAGACAGATACTGAGGTGAACTCTACTAAAAAACTTATCTTTCTCCTTCTTTTTTTCCTCTGCTTCCATGGCGGATGAAACAGACCTTTGGAGGCTATACCACCTACTACGGATGTATCGATCATCAGCACGCCTCTCAACTGTAGTTAAGGGAATAACAACATTACCAATTGTCTCATCCTTGTTTGGAGCAACACGATCTTCAACCGAAAGGACCAAATGTTCTTCAAAGGGTTCAGCAGCAACAAACATTAGGTCGTGATCCCATCGCGGGCTCATGGTCCTTGATTGAACAGGTCTGGTTTTCAAAATCTGGTTACCAATCTGAACCTTAACATAGGCATCTGGAAACCTAGACTTTTCAGATGGAACTAAGTCTTGCGCCTCAATTACTTTAACCCGAACATACCATAATCTAGGAGAATGGTAAACTTTTGATCGGATGTAAGCATAGGCAGCCGAAGTGCTTCCACTAGGAGAGATCGCATCCGAATGCCAAGCGTCGGGAAAAGCCTCATCAGCTTGTGTGCCATACCAGACAGCAAGCATCAGCTCCCCTTTCTTCTTTTCCCCCTTTTTGTCCTCAAGCCGATACCACTGTGGAGCCAATGGACTATCAGGCGGAACCCGTGTAGGAACTTCATGAAGATCTATCCGAACAGTGCCCGCAGAATCATCCATTAACCTATCCTTGTCCATAACCACGACTTCAACAAAATGTGACTGCAAGTTGTCCCTTGCAAAGGCAAAAACCTCATTCCATTCAGGGTTCTGATTTTTCTCAAAGTACTTGGTAGTTCCTTTGTAGTTTCCAACTCTTACCTCTACATATGGATCAAGGCCGCCAGTGACATCCTTAGATGGAAGATCACGGGCTTTTACAACCCGTACAAAAAGATATTGCATCGGCTCAACAAGGTCATAGGTGCCGGCCGGCCTGTTACCACGAATAACCCGCCCACCAACCACTTGTCCCCCTCCAAGATAAGGACTTGTCTCTTTGACTGTATAATCAAATGGAGATGATGAGCCTGCAAATGCTTGCACAACTTTTGAAGCAGGGGCTCCAGATTTCACCCCATGCATCCCATAGTTTACAGCTGGCTGCATAACTGGTGGTGGGGAGGTTTGCTTCATTTCTTTATCTGACTTAGGAAGGTTATGAAATGTGTGCCTAGACACTATTTTCCTACGGGAGAAGGTGTTCAGGATTGAATCTGTGAATGACACTGGTGTTTGAAGTTGGGTCGAGTTCTGATCTGCTTCTATAGGTGATTCCACAGCAGGCAAAGGGTTTGAGGATTTTATAGAAGGATCATCTGTAACAAAGACCTTCAAACCAAGTTCTCCCTTTATGCGCGACAAAATGCCTTTCTTTTCAAGAGGGTAATGCAAAACTACAGCATCAGAATAGGGAACAAATGATGGCCCAGTAAGGCGGACCTTACCAAGGAAAGATTTGGCACTACTACTTTTGTCGTGGTGGTAGACAATGGCATCAAGAGTGAGATGAGGTATTCTGCTTGGATCAGAGATTGTGAAATAAAAGCTTTCATTCCAAACAGGACTCAGATCTTTATCTTTCGTTGTTGTCCGACACTTCATACCATCAAAGTGCAGTTCCACAAAAGAACTGCATGAACCGTGACCATCTTTGGGCATAAGGTCATGGGCTCCCACAACTTCCACACCTAGCTTGAGGTTACTCATTGCCAAAAGTAGCTGACAGCAAAATTTAGGTAGAGACTAGTATTTTCTGAAAAAGAAAAAACAAAAGAAGGTGAAGAAATGTTCAATAATGATATAGCAAACAAGTATAATTTGAACTAAGAAAAACAATCACACTCATTTGCAGAATTTTTGAAAGTGATATACTATATGCACCCATCCTATGGACTACCTAGCAGCATGCTTAAGTCTAAGTAACAAAGTAATTATGATATTTGCTTACTGAATGCTTTAAAATTTTAAAATTGTTGATTGTTCTAATGTTAAAATTAGCTCATCTCCAGCAAGCATGTTTACTACACTCTTTATAAAAAAATTAATGAGAAAAATATACAATTTGTTAAAACCAATACTTAGTTTTGGAACTTCATCATATGTCAAAAAGGGCACACTGTCTAGTTAAGAACATATATACAGAAAGTTCCAATCTGATATTCAAGTGATCTGCTTTTAACAGTCTTATGAACCAAAGTGATAAGAAATTCTTGCCAAGTGCACCAAATTCAATAAATCCCCCCCCCCCTTTAAAAAAAAAGAAGTGAATATATATATATATGTAAATCAGAGAAGTTATAAAGCACTTTAATTGGTTCCAAACACAAATTATAGGAGGGATTAGGGGATGAGAAAAAGGAGGGCAGAGAGAGGGATAATCTCATAGAAGGCCATTGAAGGTTGAAGCATTAAGCTGAAGCAAGAAAGAGTAAGATTCGTAAAGGGATATTCCACCGCCCAATCCCACAAATGTCTTCTACGAAACCAAAAAGCATCACAAGAATCAAAAACACCATTTTACACTTTCTACCGACAGAGAATAAAAGTACATATAATCTTACTAGGACGTAAGTAAGATAACTAAAATTGGATAACGAAAATGGCATAAAATTTGTATATTCAGACCCCAGCAACATGGGATCATCACAAGAATCCCCAGCTTCCATGGAGAAACAAAATCGAAATAAATAAATTAATGCTTTTATCTATATATTCTCTTCGAAGTGAATATATATATATATGTAAATCAGAGAAGTTATAAAGCACTTTAATTGGTTCCAAACACAAATTATAGGAGGGATTAGGGGATGAGAAAAAGGAGGGCAGAGAGAGGGATAATCTCATAGAAGGCCATTGAAGGTTGAAGCATTAAGCTGAAGCAAGAAAGAGTAAGATTCGTAAAGGGATATTCCACCGCCCAATCCCACAAATGTCTTCTACGAAACCAAAAAGCATCACAAGAATCAAAAACACCATTTTACACTTTCTACCGACAGAGAATAAAAGTACATATAATCTTACTAGGACGTAAGAAAGATAACTAAAATTGGATAACGAAAATGGCATAAAATTTGTATATTCAGACCCCAGCAACATGGGATCATCACAAGAATCCCCAGCTTCCATGGAGAAACAAAATCGAAATAAATAAATTAATGCTTTTATCTATATATTCTCTTCGTCCCCCCCCCCCCCACTTTTTTTTTTTTTTTAATAAATTGAGAGTTAAAGTTGTCCAGTTTATTTTTCTTCAGAAAATTTATATTTCTTTTTTCAAATATTTCAAGCAGAGAAGTACCTCTATGGAGAATCTCACCCAATTTTTTTTATTAACATTTTTCCAGAAAAGTACAGAGCAAGGCATACAAGTTTCAATGGAATCTACAAATAAATCATTGCCAATTGCTTAAATCTCAAAACAAATTGAATTAAGCTGTTCAACAGTTACCAGAGAATCTCAGAAGCCATAAATAAAAACTTCCCCTGACTAGGAAAAAATAAATCCAACTACTAAATTTACCTAATAATTCCACAGACCCAGCAAAAAATACATTAAAAAACTGCAAAATAAACCCAAAAGGACAAAGATGAAGATCAAACGCACCTAAAATCTTGACCTTTCGGGTATCTGCCTTTCAGCTCAGAAGTTGAAGATAAACACAGAATAACAACAGAGCTTTCCGGCTTTCAAAGGTTGAGCTTAGTAATCACAAAGACCAACCCAGCTGGACAGACAGAGTTATAAATAAAGAAAGAGAGAACAGGATATTAATGGCTGAGGTCTTCTTCTGGGATGTTTCGAGGGTAGAGAGAGGAGAGAGAAAGCCGTCGGATAGAAAACTGTGGGGAAGAGATGGTTTGCACCCCGAGGATGTCCGTTCCATTTCCTTGTGTTTGTTGTCGTTTCTTAGCCAGCCAACACGCTTTTGCCTGAAAAATCTTTGTGCATTGTTGGAATATCCGCGCGGGTTCTCATATACGCGCTCTGTTAATCTTACACGTGTACAGTTTTCATTGGATGGAATTTATAATTCGCAGTACCGACTGTATAAAGTTGTTTTACTTTGGATTATCCTTTGTTTGTATAGAAGTATGGAACGGGGGGCAAAACTAAGAAAAGAAAAGCGGGGTTGGAAAATGGGATTTTTCTTTGTTTGAATATAAGTTTCGATTAGTTTAAGAATTTGGATTGAGGAGAAAAGAAAAAATTGGAAAAAGTTGAAGCAGGACGCCCCATTCCATTTTTTCCCTGGGGACGGTAAGACAATTACGAGAAGAAAATTGAATTGTACTGTTTTTACTCCTAAGCTGCCCCGCCCCACTCGGTTTTATTATCTTCCATTATGCGATTTACATTTATAAAAAGGGTAAAATTGTAATTTGAAAAAAATTTCACACTCGAGCAATGAATTACTCACCTTTTATTTGACCGAAAAGAAAGAGGGAAAAAAAAGGAACAATTTTCAATTTTAAATTTCTGGAAGGTTATACATTATAAAATTAGCATTATGAAATTACAATTTTAAGAATCATTTTATTTATAAAATAAATTTGGGAAGAAGATTGAACTTCTCAAAAAAAAAATTTCTTATTAAAATTGTTAAAATAGGTCAAAAATATGGGTTAGAATGTTAACTTGTATATTAGGATTATTATTTTGGGAGTTCATTTAAATGCAATTCGAACTTAATTCAATTTGTGGTCTTGTGGATCAACCTGCTACCAAGCAAGGCCAGGCTGCATAGTTTTCTTGATATTTATTTTTTTAATTTTTATATAGGTCCAAATTTATAATTCATACAAAATCATACTTTTCACTTTCATTTTAATTATGTGAGGTTGTGTCATAAATTATTTATAAATAATATTTTTATTTTATAAGTATTTTATAATTTATATTTTGTATGCATAGTATTTTTTTAGTTAAATATAAATTTTAAATTTATTATAACTTATTAATTGATGGATATGTAGGATTAAGAAATGGTCTTACCTTTTATTATTTAAAATTTTACAAATTAAAAATATTTTAAAATCAAAAAAGACTTACAAGCTAGCTTATTTACAGTTTGATGATTGACTTATGAGGACTAAACTAGACCTTCTAATATAAAGGTCCACAAAAGAAGCGAACTAACCCGACCTATTAAAGTATTGATCTTTGCAAGTTGACCCGCATTCAATAGCTATATCTCTTATGACCTTTACATGAGTTATCTAAACTTGTTCAATTAACCATAAGAAATTGGCACTTTCTAAAAATTAATTTCCTATGTTGTGTCTCTAATTTCAAATATTCTAACAAGTATGATCAAAATGAATAATATGCTCTCAAAATTGTAATACAAGAAATCAAAAGTATTAAAAATTTTCAATTATCTCTAGTTCCCTTTAAAGTTATGTCTATAGCATTTTTTGTACCATAATTTTTATGTATTTGTCATTTCTTATTTTTTAATTTATTATAAAAACTTAAATCAACTTAATGAATTATATATAAAAAATTAAAAGGATTCATATATTATACATTTCTTTCAAAATTCATGGTGAATAACAAATATAATCATAAAAGATATAATTTCTTTTTTAATTACAATAAAAATTCAAATTTAAATTAATTTGATGAATTACATTTAAAATTTGAAATAGCTTATATATTTTATATTTCTTTCAAAATTCATGATGATTATATAAATAGCATATAATAAATAAATATTATAATTTCTTATTTTTTTAATTTACCATAAAAAATCAAATTAACTTAATAAAATGCTGCTCATAAAACCAAATTGCCATGGACTGCATTAATGTACTCAATAATACATCATCGTGAAGATTTATGTAAGTACCAAACAACAGCATTGTGCTATGTCAAAGATTATCAACAAGGGAGATCTGTAATCCTCCTCCCTTTAAATAGAACAACATCATGCGCAACTTTGAGTGGCAATGCATCATGTCTTGATTAAAAAAATATCACACACTGATACACCGAGTAACGGGACTTGTGATGAATTCTTGTCAAAATTCAAACTTCAAACTTCAAACATTATGAAGAATAAATCCTTTAAGATAATATTAAATGTCATTGTACCATTAAAGTATTAACTACAAGCCAATCATATATTATGTCATTTATCTTCTACATTCAAGTTGTCCATTAACTCTATATTAGTGACAATCATGAACATTTCTTGTTCGATATCACTTTAGTTCTATATCTCTATCTTATTACATCTTGATCCATTTACCCATACTTATTTTCAGTTTGTTATTCTATTTGTTCCCTAATCAACTTTTGCTACAATTTCTCATTTATTTGCTCAAAGTTTAATTTTATTCTTGAGTATTCAGTCATAGCCCTACTGAATTCTACACTCACATTAGTCTATAGATTCCTTGTTCTCTTTTCTTGTTCAAATTCAACCTATCCATCACTACAATCTTGTAAAAACATACAAATATTCATGCATGCATCAATATCACCAATTTCATTTGAATTCCTAATTTTATTCTAGTTCATTATAGTTTCTTTATCTTTCCATTTTATCTTAAGTTTAGTATCCAAAAAATATTTCAAAGAATTTTGAAAATATAATAATAATAATTTTGAAAATGAAATCAATCAAGGTGAAACTCCCACTTGCCTAGATAAGTGCAACATTGTGAATAACCTTATATCATCGGATTCATTGACTATTAGACTTTATCTTGCATAAATGTGTACCTCATATTTAAAGTGCACATGAAATCAAATCACTAACATCTAACTAGAATTAAAATCAATCTAGTCACTTTAATCTATAAAATCGCTTTGGACTTCAAATCCTAGGCCAAATGCCTAAATAAGGCCTTTCTTTGGAAAGTTTCAATCATAAAAAAGCTTCTACCAAAAGTAGTATTGCAAGATATGGTATGAAAGACAAGATCATTTATTCCTGCAAAAGCATGGCTAGCAATTAGTCGACCCATAATTAAGGCGTGACTACCTCATGATCTATGTACCCCTATTAAGCTTAATTTCAAGTCCAATCAAGTTAATTTTGTAAGAGTACATTGAAAATTAAATGACTTTTTCTAGTTCTTTATAACATTTGATAATGTCTTAAAAGAAAGGTAAGGAAGAGATAAGAATGTTGGAAAAAGGTAATTCTAGTGAAAATTTATACGCATGTATGACATAAAGTTAAGAGACTCAAATAATAAAAAAAAATAGTTGTCTCAGAGAAAGAGAGTGATAAGTCAAAGAGTTTTATCTATAGTAAATTCAACTAAAACAATGAACCTTTGATGCATTTAGAAGATGTTTAGAGGAAAAAACCTTAAGTAAATTACTATTAAAGTTTGACTCGCATTTAAGGAAGTGCATATATAAAGTATGAGGTTTCTTTCTTTTTATATTACTGCTTAAGTTTTGTTAAGAAATATAAAGACTCTAATATCATTAACTTTACATACAAGACATAATTGACATAAATTAAGCCCATAACATAACTTAATGTTGATATCTAGACTCAAGAGGTCTAACCCTAGATCCATTCCTAGAAGAAAATAATAATGAAAAAGTTATAAAAACTTACTAGACATCTAAAAAGGTCTAGCTTTTCAAACAAACCAACAAAGTACTTGCCATATAGAGGTCTAAAATCATTGACCTCAGAATATTGTTACTTAGGGGAAGGTTCATAAAATATCGATCCTTTACCCTAACCCATATCATAGCTAATAAGAGGCTAATGGAACACTGACCAATATATCCCTAACAACTTTGTTACCATGGAGTCTTAATAATTAGCATTTCACAAAGGTAAAAGCCAACTAGTAGCCATTCAACCCAAAGGGCAAAGGGATGCTTTGACTATGAGGAATAGAAACCTTTCTCTTTCCTTACTAAAACATATTAGGGTTTTCAAAGTATGTGCTTGAAAGGATTAGATAAGGGCATTTTCATGGTACATTGGAGAGACGAGCATGTTACATTTGACCTTCTTTATTGCATGTCCTTTATACTAAAGAAAATGAAGAAACCTCTATAATCTTTAATCACTTATGCTAAAAAAGACAAAAGCATGGCCATGTCAAAACCTTTAATCATAAGATAATGGCACCACCACTATCACTCTTAAAACAACTATTACCTCATACTGCACTGTACCCTCTATATCCCATATTGCTAACCAATGTGATCCTCTATGCTAAACTATTAAACCTCATAATCATACTATTTTGCCAAGTTCCTTCATTATAAGTCTCATTATTGCAAATAGAAAAATAAAACCTTGATTTAGGTTGAGGAGAATACACAATCAAGAAAAAGTTTCTTTTACCCTATTTTATAAGCTCTAGTCTAAAGTGTCTATTCTTTACTTCTCCCAAACTAAATTTTAGGATTCCATAGTTGTACTTACACACTTAATTACTAATATTATTTCTAGCACTTCCCCTCTAAATTAAAGCTTACAAACCTTAAGCTTGTTACATAAATTTGAACTTTCAAAAATTAAAATGCAATAAAACATAACTATAAAGAAAACTTGGTAACTTTAGACTTTATAAACAACTTGCAAACAACTTCCTTTAAATGCAAACATTTACAAACACCAAAGTGAAACTAAAACCTCTACAACAACTACTTGCACAATTTTTTATTATTTTCCTTTGGTTGTTCCCTCAACTTGTAAATGAAAAACACTATTATCTATGGTTGGACATAACTTTCAAAGATCTTCTCGACTTTTTAGCAAAAAAAAAAAATCTAACATTTATGGATGGACATAATTTTATAAAACTTCTCAACTTCCTAGCTACAAATATCAACACTTACGGTTGGACATCCAAAAGTCTCCTTAACTTCCCAACCAAAAACACCATGAACACAACTTTCAAATTTTAAAGGTAATGCTTTGGTATATTTTCACAAAGATTTAACATATCAAATTTTAAGGATTTTACATTCAAAATTTTTACATTTTGTATTAATTTTGTATATAATAACTACACAAAAATTACAATTTTATTAACCAAAATTATATAAAAAATTTTCTAAAGTTTTCTTTTATATAAAAGTTACAACTTTTGATTAAAAAAATTGTAAAAAATATAAAAATTTTCATAAAATTTACAAAAGTAGGTATCAATATAAATTTTTAATGTATGTATTAAAGTATAATATTAAATTTAAAATTTAGGCTCCATTTATTTTTTTTAAAAATATTTTTTATAGGAAAATATCATTTTCTTATACTTAAATGAAAGAGTATTATGCGCATCTATATGTTATGGTTAGAAACATATGATACCTAAAACTATATTGATGGAGGAAAATAACTTTATTTTAATAAAAAGAAGGAGTTATCCTTCATCAAACTTTTTACATTTAACATTGAATTTATAAGTCATTTTCTATTATCCTAATATTTTATAATTATATTTTTATAAAAAAATATTTTTTATCAAAACGGGTATAAATTTGTACCCATTGATGGCAAGTTCTTGGTTTTGTCACTGTGTGCACCTTCAACATAAATAATGAATTTTATACTCATTAAGGATTTTTTGTCTTTGCAAGTACACTTGTAGCAAGTCCATTTTAGTTTTTATCATCCATTAGCAAGTGGCTAAGACTTTCAAAATTTGTTACATATATTTCCTTTTTAGTAATAATATAAATGATTAAATCATTAAATACAGGTACACAAAAATTAGGGATCAAACCCTATAAGTAAAGCCTTCAAATGATATCAAATGTTACTTAAGTTAAAGACTCTTAATAATAAATAATCTTATATTTTATCCTCCATTTTACAATTCTTATATTGAAAGTAGATTATATGCAATAAATTATATTGCAAATAACTATGATAACAAAAATTAAATTGCATTCATATGTGTGCATCACTTACTATACAACAATTAGTCATATCTATAAATTCATGAACAAAGAGCACATGTAATTAGTCAAATCATATCTCTATAAAGGTTTAAATGCAATTTTGGTCTCCATAATATTCAAAGTGATCACATTTGATCCTTTTTAAATGAAATATTCTATTTTAGTCCCTTGAAAATGCAAATTAGGCTAAATTAGGTCCAAATTATTAACTTTTGTCAAATTTAAAACAAAACTCCACATTGATACTTAAATCTTCAATAGGATTTCAAGTTAATAATTATTAAAAAAATCTAGTAAAAGTAACCTTATTATTTCAAAATATATGAAATTACATGACTTATTTAATGTGTGAAAACACTTTACTTTAACCATTAGCATCATAAAATTGACTAATTTTTTTGTTGACGATTACAAACTTAGAACCTCGTTAGAGTTTTGTATGCCAATTAGAATTTTTAATCTTTAGTTTGATTAAAATTATTAATAAAGACCAAATGAGATTTAATTTATATATTAGAGGGACTAGATAAAATATTTCATTTAAGTGGGATCAAATGTGATCATTTTGAATATTAGGAAACTAAAATTGTATTTAAGCCTTTTATAAATTCATGGACAAAGAGGACACTAATTTCAAGTATATAAAATCACATGGATGTGTGTGTGGAAGTTAGGCTTGCATTTTATTTAACAATGCTAATGCCAACAATGATTATAATGAGATGGCAATAAACATGCTAAACAAAGCCATCATAACCACATACAATAAAATCATATATAAAAAAGGAAAGCATCATTTGAAAAGACTATTATTTACCTTTTATTACAACACTCCAGAAATAACTATTTTTTACCAAAATTGCAATAAAACATTTCTAATTTAAATTCAACAAATTTCACAAGACATAAGAACATAAAAGATCTTTTTTTTTCAATAACAAACAAAGAAAAGGAAACACAAATTCATCAATTTAGCACAATAATAAATTGCAAAAAAAAAATGAACTTATCTTTTTGTTGTAATCCTAAAACAAAAAAATAATTGTCTGATGTCATTACTTTGTAAATACACATTTTCACATATGATGATATGACATGTTGTAGTTATCAATGCAATTCATTTGATTCAAATACTTATTAAAAGAATTTAAATAATCGAAGATAAAAATGGATTTCAAATAAGAAAAACATAAACAAATTCAAAAACTTTGACTTACCTCTTGATATGTCATTAAAAAATTCAAATTTTCATATCAATTCTGCCTCACATAGTATGACTTGCTATTTGGATTTGCTTGATTTTCTTCTTATAACCTTTAATGTTTCCTCCACAGTCTAAATAAAGAAAATGACAATGATCTTGCTATCCTAAAACTATTAGGGATGTTCAAAAAATAAAGAAAATGCATAGATGAGTAAAATTAGAAAAAAATATTAAACAAGACAATTTTAGGAAACTATCTTTAGGATAGTAATTTTCTCATTAATTGTAAATGGTTTCATGGAAATTCCATTCTTAAGATACAATGCCTAACAAAGAATAAAATACTACAATTCTCCCATTCTTATAACCAAAATCAATCTAGTAAAAATTAAGGATGAAAACACACTCACATTTAAGAAGAAATAATAAGGAATCTTAGTTATAGAGTTACAAATAACTTTTGATAAAAAGACATATAAATAAATACATTTGTTAAATTTTGAAAGAGCATAAATTTTCAATTTAAAAGTCACAAAATTTTATCTCAAAATCATAACTTTATAATTCAAAAAACACCTTTTTCATTAAAAATTTTTTTAAAATAATTTGTTATATTATTAAATAATATGCCACAACAACCTAATTGGCAAGGTCTTATGACAAGCAAGAGTAGTGATAATGATTTGTAAGTATGACTTGCTTGATTATGACCTTGAAAAGCAAGAGGGATTAAGTGAGACAAAATTGATTGGGTTATATGACAAGTAAGAGTAGTAATCATGATTTGTGAGTATGACTTGCTTTGCAATGACTTTGACAAACAATAAGGATTAAGTGAAATAGAATTAATCGTGTGGTAGTAAGGTTAGGTAATTTATATCAATCAGGCCGAAAACAACCAATCTAACCTTAAAATAGGCACATAAGATCAATTTAATTATTAGGCTCCAACAAAAGTAGATTCAAATTTTAGAAAAAAAATAAGAAGTTGGTCAAGATTGGATCATATTAGAATTAACTGAATGGAACCAAGGCCTAGCCAAAATAAAAACAACACATCATTGTTTCATTTTATCATTTATTTCTCAGCAAAACAAAACATTCTAGAGTTCTACACATGTCCTCAATTTCTCCTCCAAAAACCCTAGCAGATAGTCTCATGCTATATTTATTGGTTGCTAGTCTAAAAGGTCCTCCCCCATTGCTTCAAAAGTAGCTTGCTTCCATATCAATTATAGTAATGAAAGTATATGGCGATGATAATGTCTAGTATGCCTTTCCAAATTTTCATTTTACTTAGTATTTAATACATGTTTTTTGTTGATCTCATGCCTCCATCTTATTTATAAGATGATTTGAGTGTGGGTTTTGGAAAAAATTTTAAAACATGCTAATTAGTTTGAGATAAAAATTCATTATCAAAGCTTTGGATTGGTAAAATTTTGGAATCAGTTATGATTAAAAAGAATAACTTACCCATTAGATTTAAGCTAAAAGATTATTGAAATTCTATTTGGCTTCATCCTAATTAATAAGTCTTTTTTGGTGAAAAAAATGTTATACGGTTGCAAATGTCAAAATCCAACAAAAATTGACTGAAGGTGTATATCTTGGTCTTGATCAGTTCTGTGAAAAAGTTCAATCAAAATTGAATTAAAAATTAGTGTACATGATTTATTGCGATCAAGTGATTGAACTTGTGTCAACTATCCAAACTCGACCACTGACCAAACCTAAGTGGTAAAATAAAAAAATATATATTTCTTTTATATTTTGGACCTTAACTCCATGAAAGAATATATAATAGTGATAATGGTGAATGGTAATAGTATGTGAGTGTAATTTGATTAACAAAGATTAACAATAGTAATAATAATAGCATTTTATGTGTGACTTGCTTATTAAGAATTTATGCATGACAAGCAATAACAGTAGTGATGATCCATGAGTAGGACTTGTTTGATAAGAAACTATGACAAGTAATAATGGTGTGATAGAGTATTACGGCTAGTGATGGTGAAGTTTACATAATTAATTAAATTTAAGTTGATATAATTAGCTTGATAAAGTTTAGATAGTTATTTTAATATTTTTAGTTTAATGAAATGTAAATAGCCAATTTAATATAATTAGCTTGACAAAACTTAGCCAATTTTTATTTTTACAATGAATTAAAACTAATTATAGTTAGTTTGATGAAGTGAATTTTTACTATACAACTAAATCATTAAAATAATGACAAAGCAACAATCCTTCACTAATTATCAATGCTAATTAAAACATTTTAGCACTAAAATCTATTATATAGTGTTCATATTATAATTACATATTAATATAATAATATTTTTTGTGAAAACATTAATATAATAAACTATTGCAACTGTTTTGATAATATATAAATAACATAAACGCACATAATTAAATTAAATAATTTGTATTACCCTTATGCATTCTTATAAATAGAAATACGTGTATAATATAATTACATAACATCCATTAATATAACAACCTATTGCAATTGGTTAAATAATGTGGGTATGAGGGAACATCATACATGTCAATGTAGCTTCTCGATAATATGACCGAGTTTATTAGAATGAAACTCATCTAAAAAAACACGAGAAAGAATAACAAGGATTGCGTCTGTCATTTGAAAGAAAATTTCTTTTTATACATAAATGTTAAGTTATTAATTATTTGGCACATATATTAATTAATTTTAAAAAATTACCCACTAATAATATAAAGTTGGTTGGTTTCTTATTTAAAAAATCATTTTAAATAATTTAGTGCAGTGTACATAAGAATTTCTACATGTGAACTGCTACTATAATTTATGAAAAAATCTTTTGTAATTTTGGCTTCCATTAATATGTTGAATAACTATGCAAAATGGTACATTCTAAACCTCTCCATTCTGAGTCTCACCTAGCATTAAGCCTAATGTCTTCAAAAATTAATTGAAATTTATTGTTCATATGAAAATAATTGTGGTTTAAATAATGAACCATCACTTAAGTCCAAAATTTACTCCTATTAGTTCATTTTTTGGTGGTAGATATATAATTAACCAAAAAGTAGGGGTTCAAATAAAATTTTCCTTTTCACAAGTTTTATTCATTCTCAACGTAAGCGATTCATTGGGCCATATCAATCTTAAATTACAAGATGAGTTCATTCAATAATTCTCGTTGCTGCCAGTCGGTCAACATACAATAGATTTTACTTTGCTAAAAATATAGTTAAAAATAATAAAAACTGAGTCGGATACTTTTTTTCCATTTCTTTTAATTAGGAAGTTTTACCCACCTTATGATTGAAGGGGAGTGTATGGGACATGATTGATGTAATAATACATATATTATATTTACTTAAAAATTAAATCTAATATATTAAATAATAATAAATTAATAATTAAATTTGATAATATATTCGTGCAACGTAATGGTGCACCCTCTGATTAAATAATAGACTTCATTATAGGAATAATTTTATTCAATTGATGTGAAAGCAGTTCAAAATTTAATATTTCCAACTTATTATTTAAACTTCTTGCTACTCAATTACATTTAATAACTTAATTTTAAAATCCACAATCCAATTATGAAAGTGAAAAGATGATGTAGCGTGCATGATAGATGTAGATATTGCTTAACCCGAAAATTAACTACACGATTTACCGATTTAGTCAAAGAAGTCTTTTGAATATCATATCAAAATGTTGTAGCGTGAGAAGCACGTTCTTCTGTTCCTCTCTCCCACTGCCCCCCCCCCCTTTTCTCCCTCCCACCACAATAAAAATTAGGTAAAACGGAATTGTTTCACGATTAAACAAATAAGAGAAAGGATAATGATCAATTCATGATGAAATTAAAGCTGATTTCCAAGTTCCACAAGTCAATAAATATATTGCTGAAAATTCAGCAAAAGTTGGCGGGGGTATTGGAGAGATATGCAACCAGAATATTATACCGAAAAAATACAATTTATTTATATTTGTCATATATTCACTTGTAATTTGAAGGGTTAGCAAGGGGTAACATGTGATTTGTATATTTAATAGTTTTTTCTACTTCTATTATGTTTTTGTTCAAATTTAACGAAAATAACTATATATAAATTACGTGCTTATTTATTAATTCTAATTTGATATGATTTCATTTTAATTTATAACTAATTTCACATGTCATTCCTAAATTAATCTTTTGAAATTAAGGTGTTAGGGTTGGAAATAAAAAAAATGAAAATTTTAATAACATAATTAATTTTTAGAGTTTCATTTTAATAGTATGAAAAAGAAGAGCAAATGAGGGATATATGCCAAATTTCATTATAATTGAAGAAAAATAAGTATAAATGGATAAAGTGTTAATTATATAAAGTACAAAATTTTTTGACACTTCAAATTATAGGTAGAGAAGCTGTAAATAAAATTATATTATAGATGGAAAAAGTGTATTTTTGCTAATTTTATTTATTCATGTTTCTAGTTTTAAACTATTAAAATAAAAAAATTCTATTTATTTAAAATTAAAAGTTAAAAATAATTTTTTAGTCATAAATTATATAGGCGGCATGAAATTCCTTACATCCAAGTAAAAGTTGGTGCGGGCAAGGAGAAAAGTAAATAAGTTCGTCTTGTGAGAAATATTTCTTTGACAAAATAAATTAGAAAATGATTGGACTCCAATGCCTTGCCAAATGGTCCTGGCAACTCACCCCAGCTTTGTAAACAAATGAAAAATTGACATGTGTCCACCTAAAGCAGAAGGGCAACAACTTTTATAGTACCGACTCATTTTGCTACAAGATCCTTTAAATTTACGATCTCACTTACCTTTCACAGGGGAGTAAATCGCCACTTTTATTTTTATTTATGTGAAATTTATTTTTTCGCTTTTATTTGTATATAATATTTTATATTGATTTTATTTTTATAAAATGTTAATTTGTTTATTTTATTTTTTAGTAAATTTTTTATGAAAATTAGTTTTTTAATTATATTCCTCTAAAAATAAAATTATATAAATCAATATTGTACAAAAATAAAATTGATATAAAATTAAAATAAAAATGGGTTTAGTTTTCATTAAATGACATGAAAAAATAGAAGTTCAGAAAATAGTTTCATAGGAAGCGGTCCCACATAATAAGAAAAGGAGGCCTTCTAACAATTCAATAATCGTTACCGATTATAATATACATTTAAGATAAAATAGAAAATATAAATTTTGTAAATTTTTTCAATTATTTCAGAAACATTTTGAATTCCAATGAAATTTCTATTCTAAAATAAAAGTGATGAAGTAATTTTTTTACACTCTTATTCTTTACACCTTTCATATATTTTAATATAATCCTTTATTAGTAAATAATAAGGTAATATTTATTTTTTTATATTATAATATTAAAATTTTAAATTGTATTTTAATAATAAAATTTAAAATAGAATTTTTGTATCATTTACAAAAATTATTTAATATAAAAAGTAACAAATTAGAATTTTTATACTTTTTTATAGAAAAACTTTTGTTAATCATAATTTGAAAAATAAAAATTAAAATATGATAATATTTTTTGTTAGAATTTAAATTTAATCCAATGGTCGTATAAAAATTTTTACATTATCAATAAAAAAAGAGATGATACATTATTAAAAAAGTTAATAATTTTTGTTAATAGTAAGAATATTTTTATAATTTTTATTAACATAGTGACATAATATAAATTAATTTATACTTGACAAATCAAGTTAGGATTTTTTATATTCATTAATTATATATTTAAATAATATTAAATTATTTAATAAAATATTTATTATTTATTAATACAAGATGCTGACCTCAAGTGGGTTGGTTGTGCATTTTTTTTTCCCCTTTGGAGTTGACGTTAGCAAGGCATATCAATTTTTTGGACCACCGTTACAGGTGAATTGATTCTATCATTCACTTACATATTTTTTTATTATTAAATCGAGCTGCCGATATCTATCCAATAGAACAGTGGGACACGCCCGATTTCATACCGGAGTATTCTTTCTAGTATGTACCAATAGGGGGGGGGGGGACTGAATTTCTGTGAACTTTAAGAGAAGCTTATATAATCCATCTTATTTTGATTTCAAAATAATATATCTCTCTCCTACACTTTTTGTGAAAGAAAAAAAAAATTAAGAAAGGTAGGAAACTGCGTAAAGTCTTGCGGGGATGAAAGGTCAATCTTATCCTTCTTCTTGTCCCCCTTGCCGTTATTAAATAGACTAAATTATTGGTCTCGCAATTAAAAATTAATAAATTTGATTTTTAACTTGTATTATTATTTTTTAATATTTTTTACCCCCACTAACTATGGGGTGGTTGTATTTTATCTCCTTGAACTGTTGAAATTCAAATTTTACTCCCTACAATTATATAAAAATTACATTTTATTCCATTGTTATTATGTTAACGATGATAACACTTAACGGTGGTTCTATAATATTTAGCAAAGGTTCATAATCGCTACTATCATCCTAACAATTTTTGTTAACTTATAATATTTGGGGTAAAATACAAGTTTTATATAGTTGTAGGAAGTAAAATTCAAGTTTTCATAACTTAAAAGGGTAAAATGCAACTATCCTAAAGTTGGTGGAAGGTTTTTTGCATTTTTCTCTTTCTCAAAAATTAAACAAAATTGATTGCAACTAACATGTGAAACATTGCTTTATCCCTATTTTTTAATTTTAATAAATAAATAAATAGATAAACAAAAGACTTCCAATCAAGTCCTTGCTTATCTTGTCTTCTTCTCATATAGATGCAATTTTTAATCTATAACCCCAGTCATGCATTGTAGAAAAATATTAGAAACTTAGTAATGAAGTTGTCTTCTTGGATTATAAATAGTTACATCTTGTCTTTTCTCCTCTCATTTCCATCTATTAGTTCCATATCAATTTTCTTTTTATCTCACATGTGCTTCAAATTACCAAGTTAACAATTTTTCTTCCTTGCTACTTTGCAAAGAGCTACGTAATCATTTAAAGAACTTGCAATAAGTTGTATCGATATATCGAAACAAATTTCGCAAGTTATATATGTTTATGAAGCAAGCTGTAAATTAGAAGAAAAGAATTGGCTAAATTGATTCAAAATGTCAAAATATGAAAAGAAAAATACTAATTAATGTGAAAAATGATATTTCAGATTTTATCGAGTAGCGTAAAGCTAGTAGCAAATAGTGGAACATAATGGTGAATTGGTCTTCAAAAAAGTAGACTTATAACAATTCTTCAGAGGTAGTGCACATTGTAAAGACACTCCCATTCCTAATATTAGAATAGAATAGAGAGAATGGGTATTGTAAAAGTGTGATTAAGGAGATAATAAAGCGTACATTATGCTTTATATGATGGTTATCTAGAAGATAGATTAATCACTTTACACTGGGATAAAGTGGTCAATAGATATGAAGAGATCATTCTAGACTCTACTATATGCAAGCTAATATAATCAATTAGTAACTATTTTAGCTAATTATTTGGCACGCACTATGATTGATGCACTAACACACACAATATTGATTGTGATGGAAGATTGGTTTGTTAAGTTGTGCATTAGGCCGACCAGTTCATGGCCAGCATCTTATTTTGCCACAAAAGTGGTCTCCTTAGAGTTAATGAGTTTGGAATGGTATAAGGCCCATTTGGCCTAATATATGAATAGTTATAAATAAGTCATTTAATACATATGATAAATAATGTGGTGTATTGGGTTGGAAGATTAACTAGGCCCAAGCTAACTATAACCTAATCAGTGATCATTCATCTAATTAGTGATCATTCATTAATCTTATCAATGAAGGTGCATGGAATAACCATAAGCAAATTGATATGTAAAATCAGTTGATTCACTTTAAACAGTTGTAACAAAGAAACCAATTAGCTAGTAACAACAAGTAAAAAATTCCCAAATTAAATATCACAACCATTTTCAAATCTTCAACAATAGGTAAAGAAAACCATTTTACCTTAATCTAGAACCTTCTAATAGTCCATTCTTATATAAACTGACTAGGTATGTATTTTCACTTTCTCTAAACTCTATCACTACTACTCCTATTATTGTTATCTTTCTTTCTCTAACTTTAGCATTAAAAGGGCCTAAGGACTTGTTTGCAAGACATATATGGCAAACAACCAAGGTGATATAATGGATAACCTACCAAACACTACCCATACACTTTATTCTAGTAAAGTAAAATATAATTAGTGTCATTTATGTTTTAAGCTTTCACATTTTTTGCTCTTTAATCTTAGTTCCTACCATTTTAACCTTTTAATGTTATTGGAAGTTATGATTATAAGGTTTCATATTCTTCTTTATCTTTTTTTTCTAAGAAAGTTGATCAATCTTTAAGATTTTCCTGACAAAACTAGTTAATCTTGTATATTTTCTCGAGAATATTAGTCAATCTTACATTTTCCTTAGAAAATTGGCCAATCTTGAATATTTTCTTAATCATATTAATTAATCTTGGAGATTTTTCCAAGAAAGTTAGTCAATCTTTAATATTTTCTTGAGAAAATTAGTCAATCTTGGGCATTTTCCCATAAAAATAGTCATTCTAGAATATTAACTTTAAAAGACATTGATTAAATTAAAAAAAATAAAAAATTTATAACATTCATATTCTGTTGACACTCTATTCTGTAATTATGATGTAATCACAAATGCATGATCAATTAATATGATCATTAAACATCTATTACTAATTTTTAAACAACTTTGAATCTAGCAAAGTTTATAATCTAGTTAAATTCATTCTAAAGATCATTCTTGTCTTTTATGATATCAATCTTTTCAAAGTTTACTATAAAGTAAGTTATAGAGATAAACAAATATTATAACTAACACAAAGTAATCATCCTACAGTGACTAATATACCAAAATGTTGTTTGGTTAACAATCATTCCACAATAGCTCACCTTTTCGCTTATTGTTTAAATGGTATAATGTTAGTCAAAATTTGAACTGTAGAATTGAATGAAATTTGTTAGAAGAAGAAAATTGCCATCTTTAAGAGAAACTAGATTTTATCAAAGAAGAATTTTATCAAAACATCAACTGATAACAATAGCCTTGTGAATAAATCAAGTGTTAAGAAAAGTTACAAAGAGAGCACTTAAACCATATTCCTTACCAAGGACATAGGCATATTTTCCATAAACAACTGATTAGTTTCTATAAGGAAAAGGTAGAAAATTCATATGTTAATTAAAATTAACCTAATGTATACAAACTTCATAATGAAAGAAAAGGAAAATATCAATTATTCAAATAACTATTTTTCATCAAAAGCATAACCAAGAGAATAATAGAACAATAATACCCACAATCGTGAATCCCACCCCTTTATACCAATCAATATGCAAGTACTGATCTTATAAAACTTTAAACCACTTGCCAACCTCGAGCCTTATGATAGGATAACTAAACTACAAGAACACTTAGAAGCTTTTTGAGTAGCTATGTTGTGTTATAGTGCACTAAATATAATCATATGTAGGGTTTTCTCTATTACATTGAAGAAAATGGGCTTAAGGTAGTTCAAAAGCCTAAAATAGAACAATAATACCCACAATCGTGAATCCCACCCTTTTATACCAATCAATATGCAAGTATTGATCTTATAAAACTTTAAACCACCTGCCAACCTCGAGCCTTATGATAGGACAACCAAACTACAAGAACACTTAGAAGCTTTTTGAGTAGCTATGTTGTGTTATAGTGCACTAAATATAATCATATGTAGGGTTTTCTCTATTACATTGAAGAAAATGGGCTTAAGGTAGTTCAAAAGCCTAAAATAGAACAATAATACCCACAATCGTGAATCCCACCCCTTTATACCAATCAATATGCAAGTACTGATCTTATAAAACTTTAAACCACCCGCCAACCTCCAGCCTTATGATAGGACAACCAAACAATAAGAACACTTAGAAACTTTTTGAGTAGCTATGTTGTGTTATAGTGCACTAAATATAATCATATGTAGGGTTTTCTCTATTACATTGAAGAAAATGGGCTTAAGGTAGTTCAAAAGCCTAAAATAGAACTCTAACACCAATTTTAAGGACTTGCTTAAGCAATTTCTAGCTCATTTTGCCACAATTAGAGTGCATAAAAAAACTAGTGCTTCACTTATGAGTATTTACTAAAAAAAGGCAACAAGCCTTATTTCCTGACATTACCATCTATTATAGTTGCCATACCTTTTGGTCACATGATACCAAAGATTGTGTAACATTGAAAAATGAATTCAAAAACCTAATCGAAAAAATCCATCTAAAGTAATACATGAGAAATGACTAACCATGTAATGAATATATGTTACACCGTATTTAGAATTTTAAAATTTTATTTGGTAAATGGAATGATTAGTTAACTATGATGAAAATGATTAAAAAAAAGTTTTTGTATGAAATCAATAAAGTATGATGATACAAGATAAGATGAGAATAAATTAATTGAATAAGATGAGAACTTTATGTGTAATGGATGAGAAATAATATATAAAATAAAATGTTAAATGGTTATGAGTGACTAGAGGTGAGTGGTTAAGTATAAAGAAAATTTAAGGTGACTTTCCTATCTGACCCTTACATAATTCTTCATTTTCCTTCAAATTAGCAAACATTTTATTTCTTTTTGAAAATATCATTTATCCTTCTCATCAACCCCTTCACTTCTTTAAAAGAAAATTCTTATTGCAATCAAGCCAAGGAAAACTAGCATTTATCAATCTTTAACCAAATCAAAATAAAATTTCTTGAATATCAACCTCCATTAAGCATTTTTGCATTTCTTATTTAAGATTTTCTAGTTTGAAAGATTTTGGCCTAAGGAGAAGTTTTGAACCCTAAATATGAAATCTTTAGGGGTTTTTGGAATGATTAAGGCCAATAAGCACCAAATTCACCTGTTAACTACCTCTTCCATATTAGGTGAATGAGCATTTTAGCTTTATTTTAAATATTTGATTGGATTTGTTAAGTATGAGTTTAAGTTTTAGGTTTATAATGAATATAAGAGAAATGTGATTATTTATAATGATTGGATTAAATTTAATGATAAAAATGATGTAAAAAGGTGTTTTTTTATATAAATTTATGATGAGGTATGCATTAATAGTGTAATAAATGCTTTTAAATGGCATTTATGGCAAATAAGCAGTGAAATTTTCATAAAATCATACAGGATTCATGTAGGAATCATTTTGCAAAATGCTTCCTCAAGCCTAGAATACATTAGGCAAGGAATCGATTCGTAAAGATTTTAAGCCTACAGAGAGTTATTATAACTTTAAAATTGATTTATGAAATAATATCTTGCCTTTAAAGGGCTACTAAAAAACTAGAATCATTTTGCATAGTAATTTTTAGCCTATAGAAAGTTATGAAAGGCTCAGAATTGATTTGTGAAGTGACTCCTCTAGTCTAACATCATGTTTTCACAATAAAATCAAATATAATTGATCATTTAATGTATGTTTACCTATAGAATTAATATGTAAACATTTTTTAGAAGATTTTATTCCTTCTAATGCATATGTATGACTAAATACCTTGAAATAAATTAAAATTGGATACCAATGAAATATTTAATGCACTATATTGTTAAGGCCATGCAATGAAGGTATGGTAGTGTTAATAAATATAATAGTAATTCATACTCATTTTGCTATACCCTTTTCAAGCAAATTAAGTTAATTAATATTAATGTTTATGAAAAATTATGGGGGTGATGTAATATATATGATATTTGAACACTGGATTTGGTAACAAATATTAAGGGATAAAAATGATTAAAAGGTATAATGAAGGACTGATAAGAGATAAGGTTTGATGAGAATCACAAGGTGATTTACTTGTTTTTCTTTTATATTATTCTTATGTACGGTATAATATGATTGCAGTGCAAGTATATGTATTCTTGAATGATAGTATGGATGACCTTATAAAACTATTGTTAAATATGTTGATGCAAATGAGTCAAGTGTTATGAATTATATGGTCTATGTGTTTAAGTATACCGGAGGATAAATCTAATTAGTAAGCTATTATTGTTTTCTATGTTAGACTTCATTAAAATGTTTGTTCACTAAGTGTTGGACTTACCCATTCTTATTTTCTTTACAAACTCATAGATCGAACTATATCCCCCACCACCTCAAAGTTGACTCATTGGTGAATTCTTTGGTATGGCTTGAGCAGCATAAAATATATATGTATTGATGTAAAGTTAAGGGTAGAAGGTTTGAAGCCCATTACTTTTAGGATTAGTTAGGCTAGTTTATCTTTAAGCTAGGATAATTTACAAGCATATCTAACTTGTTTTGTAATGGAATTATATTTACTAAATGAAATTACATTTATTTCTTCTAATGCATTAAAACTTTCTTATAATTTTCGTACATGGGTTAATGTGATAGCATAAATGGTAGGATAGGCTAATGGAAATTGGCTAATAGGTCCCATGCTAGTCATAACTAAGGTAGGATAATGATAAAAACAATATCAAAGCATGGTCTATATTCTTAATAGGATGAAACCCTTAAAAGTATACCTATGTGTTGCTCGAATAGGTATTGCCCAAAACTATACTAGTGATATATGTGCACCTGAGATCACATATCACTAGTACCATTTTGTTGGACTTTATAATGTCTATTGATATTAATGGTGGAGTTTATTTGTGATAAATTGCTTAATGATTACCTTTATTATTTTTTTGGTTATTTCAAATTCTTATGCATTAGGCAATGGTTAATAATATAAGATAAGCATAAACTAAAAAATCTAAGCATAAGGAATCATCTAGGGGTTTGTAAACTTAAAATGATGAGCAATACAATGGAGAAGATAGTAACTTTCTCCTTAAGCTATTAATTTCATGTCATAAGTGATTAACTAACTGACTAGGGCTTTCAAACAAAATTGAGGGCATAACTATCATGAAGACTAGAATAATCATGAAAAGGTTCATAATCATGAAAAAAAATGCATGAGTGGGAGTGTACTCCTTTAGAGGAGGGTATTAAAAACAAATTTCAAATAATCCATGAATTTACAAAGTTGAAGCTTCTTAAATGTTTGATTATTGACCCAATAGCAAACCTTTATCAATTCGTTGACCAAATTAAATGATTTAGCAATATGTTGCAATATTTGAAACCTTTATTGATAAATTTTATGGGGCTATCAATTAGATGATATAGCACATTACTGGTGCACCTATGCCATTGAAAATAAAAATCCTCACTTGGCATTTTTGTCTTGGGCAACCTTCCAAGAAAGCCTTATTAACTAGTTCTTGCCTTCAAGCATAAGTCATGATAAAATTTGAAAGTTAGAATATTTGAAGCAATAGAGTATGTTAATTACCAAGTATGATGCACAATTCACTTAATTATCTAAGTATGCATTATATTTAGCCCATATTAAAGAGGCCAAGGTTGAGAGATTCATTCAAGGCCTATATGATTTCTACTTTAAGTAGATTCATATAGATGATACTACTACATACCAATAAGTTTTGAACTAAGCATTAAGGCTTAAGTTTAGGATAAAAGAGAGGAAAGAAAAGGAAGCTCAAATAGAAGGTAAGAAATAAAGTCGATCAAAAGACCAAGTGAAGTCTAATTATTAATTGGAATGCCTTTTTGAGTAGTATTTGGGAGAAAGGAAGATAACTCTATTAAGGGATTAACCTTATTCTTTAACATAAAATGGATTCTCAATAAGGAGTTCTAAAAGTTAAAGAAATTGTTTGAATCCTTTACCAATCCACTAATAAAACCATCATCCAACTCGAAGCAATATAAGGTTTGTGCCTACAATGTTGATCTTGCCATCATAGCCTATGTAACCATTTTAAGGGAATGTGCTTTAAATATAGTCATGAAAGACATAAAGCCAAGGAGTGTTCTAAAAATGTCTTGAACTAGGGAGATAGTTATTATGTGTCTTAACAGAATGTTCTAACTCTTCCATCTATAAGTATTCTAAGAAACTAACTAACATCTTTAAAGGGTGATAATATGACTAATCAGGATAGAGTGCAAGTAAGAGCTAAACTAGAGTCTATGCATTGACTTGCTAAGAGGGCCAAACCTTTAATGTTATAATGGTAGGTAGCCTCAAACTTGATGATTCTCATATTAAAGTTTTGTTTGGTTTTGATGCTACCCATTCTTTTGTATAAAAAAAGATTTATTGTAACCCTTGATAAGCCCCCTAAACTTATGAGTGCACCCCTAGACTGTAATAACCCTTATTAGTGAGTTTTTAATAGCCACCCATAAATAGTAGCTTACCCTATAAGTATCCATAAATGTGCAATGCTTAAAGGCCTAGTGTTGCTCGAGATGATTAACTATAATGTAATCTTTAGGATGGATTAGTTATTTGAGTATTATGCATGTGTAAATCATTTTAACAAACTTGTTATATTTTTTATATAGGATTCTTTGCCCGTTAAGTTTTAAAGAGATAGGTTATCAAAAACCATTGGCATGATTTTAAGTATCAAGGCTTAAAAACTTGCTAGAAAGGGATACACAACATATTTAGTTGTGATTCAAGATCTAAACTATTTAATTCCAAATCATAGCGATGTCCCTATGGTATATGAATTTCTCGATGTATTTTCGAAAGAATTACCAAGATTGTTGCCCAATTGAGGAATAGAATTACATTTTAACCTAATGCTTGGCATCACACCTATATCCATACCTCCTTATTGAATGGCCCTTATTAAATTACAAAAATTATAAAAGTGATTGTAAATTTTGATAAACAAGGGTTTTATCTATTGAAGCTCTTCAACATGGGGAGCTTAAGTTTTATTTATGAAAAAAAATGATGGATTGATGTGATTGTACATAGATTATCATTAATTGAATAAGGTTAACATCAAGAACAAGTATTCCCTTCCTCGCATAGATAACCTATTTGATCAACTTTAAAGAGCTAAATATTTTTTGAAGATAAACTAATGTGTGGATTACTTTTAGTTGAAAACTTTCAAAAAGGATATTTCAAAGATCGCTTTTTGAATTTGGTGTAACTATTTTGAATTTCTAATTGTATCTTTCAAGCTAGCAAATACCCTAGCTCCTTTATGGATTTAATGAAATTTACGATTATCTTTATAGATAATATTCTATTGCACTTGAAAAGTGAGAAAAAAACATGCTTGACATCTTAAAGCAATGTTATAAAGAGCAATAATTGTTTAGTAAATTCTCTAAATATGAATTTTGAAAAACCAAAGTTAAATTTCTAAGATATGTGGTGACCTAAGAGAGAGTTTGAGTAGATCCCTAAAAGTTAGAAGCAATAAAGAATTGGTCAAAGCCTTTATCAACCACTAAAATTTATAGCTTTCTTAAATTAGTAGGGTATTATTGAAGATTTATTAATAACTTCTTAAAGATTTTCATGCCATTGACCAAATTAATGTAACAAAGGTTTAAGTTTGAATGGATGAATGCATTTGAAAATAGCTTTTAGTATGCTTAACATCTATATCAATGTTAACTCTACTATCGGGCACTAGAAGGGATGTAATGCATTGTGACACATCTAGAATTGGCCTTGGATGTGTTTCCATGCAATATGATAAGGTTATAGCATATACTTCTTAGTAATTTAAGAAACATGTGCAAAATTATCTAACACATGATCTAGGAATGGTGGTAATAATTTTTTACTTAAAAAATTAAAAGGCATTACTTGTATAGAGAGACTATAAAGATTTATATAGACTATAAGAACTTGAGGTATATCTTTAAGCAGAAAAATCTAAACTTAAGGTAAAAGAGATAGATAAAGCTTGTCAAAGACTATAAGTATCTGATTCTCTATCATCTTGGCAAGGCTAATGTGGTAACAAATGCACTAGGTAGAAAATTTGAAAGCAAAATGACGGAGGTACCTTTTAAATTTTGAAGTGTATTATTGGCTCACATAGTAATGTAATATATTCTTATTAAAAAGGATAAAGAGTGCTTAAAAAAAGATATGGGTTATGTAACTTTAGTAAAGGAAATAATCAAGAATTTAGAATTCAAGATGATTATTGATGAAAAAAGAGTACCTCACCATCATAAGAAGATTTAGGTTTCATCATAAGGGTAAAGCTCATAACTTATCACTTACTACGCATCTTAAGCAGCCAAGATGTACCATGACTTGAATGATATTTACTAGTGGAAAAGAATAAAGAAAGATGTACTAGACTACATGATGAAATGTCTTACTTGCTAGATAGCAAAATTAGAGCATTAGTGCTTATTTAGAATACATTATCTACTTCTAATATTGGAATGGAAATGAAAAAGTGTCACAATGAATTTCTTAATAAGATTGTTAAAGACTCAAAAAGGGTACGTCTACATATAGGTCACTATTGATATATTGATAAAGTTAACACATTTCTTACATATTAAAACCACATTCTTAGCAATGTACTATGTAGAAGCATACTTTGATAAAATAATGCCCTTAAATAGATTTTCACTAACAATTATGTTAAATGAAAGCACCCAATTTAGATTACACTTTTGGCAATTATTCTAGCAAGCTTTAGGAACTCAATTATAGTTTGGCATAAATTTTTACCTATAAATAAATGGGCAATCAGAGTGAATCATATAAATTTTAGAAGACTTGCTTAAAACTTATGTCTTAGAATTTGAGGCAAATAGAGAGAAATACCTACTACTAATCAAATTTGCCTATAATAATAACTATGAATCTAACATATAGATGGCATCTTATAAGGCTCTTTATATCTAGAGATGTTAATCTTTCGTAGGATGGTTTAAACTAAGAGAAGAAAAACTCTTTAACCTTCTCATTTTCCTCATTAAAAACACCCTTACATTATTCCTCATTTTCCCTCTCAAATCAACAAATCCTTTATTTCTCCCCTAAAATACAAATTTTCCCGCACTCACTATCCTCTAACCTTCTCATTAATCCCTATATCTTCTTCTTTAACCTTTATTGTAAACAAGCTAAGTAAAGTTGGCATTTATGAATTCTTCAACCAAATCAATGTAAGATTTCTTGAATATTAACCTTTATTAAGCATTTACTTATTTCTTATTTGAAATTTGCAAGATTGAAAGGTTTTGGTCTAAGGAAGTTTTGGACCTTATTATGAAATTTTTGAGGTTTGTGGAATGATTAGGGCTAAGTAGCATTAAATCCACCTTCAAGCTAAATTATATATTAATTAAGTAAGCATTCTAGCCCTATTTTAAATATTTGATTAGTTTTGTTAACTTTGAGTTTAATTTTCAGTTTTATGATGAATATAGTAGAAATATGATAACTTGTAATGATTTTGATGATGAAAATGATGTAAAAAATGTGTTTTTAATATATATGGTGAAGAATGCACTAGTGATGTAATAAATGCTTTAGATGGTATTTATGGCAAATAAATAGTGAAAATTTTGGAAAAAATGCAAAGGATTAATATGCAAATCATTTTAGAAAGCGCTTCTTCCAACCTAGATTTCATTAGGTCAAGAATCAATTTGTGATGTAATACCTCCCCTGTCTCAAATACATCTTATGGAGGAAAAATTGATTCGTGAAATAATTTTTACTTCTAAAGGGTTGCTAGAATTCCAAATCAATTCGCAAAGTGATTTCTTGCTTCCATAGAGCTATTAAAAGAACAAAACCAATTCATGAAGCAATTCTAATCTTACGAAATTTTATCAAAAGCCTAGAAATAGTAGCCTAAAATTAATTCTTGAGGTGATTCCTCTAGTCTTGATTCTTGTTTTAACAATAAATATAAATATAACTAACCATTTAATGTACACATAGAATTGATATGTAAGCATTATTAAGAAGATTTTGTTATTTTAAATGCATATGTATGACTTATATAGCCTGAAATGAATTGGACTTAGATACAAATGAAATCCTTGATGTGATATATTTTTTAGGCCATGCAATAGAGGCATGTTAATGTCAATAAATACAATAGTAATTCATACTTTACTATTGTAAATTAAGTTAATTGATATTGATATTTGTGGAAAGTATTAGGGTGATGTGATATACACAATACTTAAACACCAAATATGGCAATAGGTAACGAGGGATAAGGATGATTGGAAGGTACAAGGATAGGTTAATAAGAAATAAGGTTGGGTGAAAGTTATAAGGAGATTTACTTGCTTTCTTTATATGTTATTCTTATGTATAATACAATGTGATTGTGATGAAAATACATGTATTCTTGAATAATGGTACAAATGAGCTCATAAAGCTATTGTTTAATTTGTTGATGCTAATGAATAAATTACTATGAATTATATAGCTTAAGTGTTTAGCTATACAAGAGGGTAAATTTGATCGGTAAGTTGTTATTTATTTTTTATGTTTGACTTTGTTAGAATGTTTTCTCACTAATCTTAGGCTTACTAGGGTGCAGAATCACATGTTAAGCCACCTTTACTAGCACCTCAGAGTTAAGCTCACCAGTAACTCTCCTATATTACTTAGGCAGCATAGGATATATATAATGTAATTAGACCTTAAATGTAAGGATAGGCTAATGGAACTAGGTAATAGATTCCACACTAGTTATGACCAGAGTAGGGTCATAACAATATGATTGATAAGTAAAAAACTGATCTAAACCTTGATGCAACAATAGAAAACATGGCTAATTCAAATCTTTTTCTTATTCCTATCCAAAAAAAGTGGTTGGGGTCATAGATGTTATTGCTCGAGGAATGCAAGAGAAGCAGTTTCATAAAATGGATGAAAGAAATGCTTAAGATTAGCTATTGTTATAGATAATAAGAAATCCAAGCCGATCACTTCAACACTTATAACTTTCTCATAAGGAGATCACCTAAATAATTTTAAGAGAAAATATGATGATCCTATGGTCATTAAGATAACAATTCATAACTATTTCATAAAAAGACTTATGATTGATTAAGGGAATGGATATTCTTAACTTAGAAAATTTTGAATGCTTAAAGCTTTTAAAGGAGAATTTAATGCCTTACCAAGGTAACCTTATCAGCTTATTTGGAAAATAAGCCTCAATTGAATGATTCAAACAAAGAGTCATTTTAGGAACTTGGCTTTCTCTCACTAGTATAAAAGTTGACTTCCTAGTAGTAGACACCTTGAACTCAATATACATTACTATCTTGGGAAAACTCTCATTAACTCAAATAAAGGCCATAATGTGGATATGACAACTCCTTGTGAAATTTCCTATAGAGAATGTAATGAAACAAGTCAAAACAAACCAACTAACCACCTATCATTGCTACATGAATATCTTAAGCCCATAAGAAAGCTAGAGGGTAAAGAATAAAGGTAGAAAAGAAAAAAAGGAATTAAAAATAGATGATTGTGAAATAATAAACATTAACTCCTTTGATTCATGTAAAGAAAATAAAGAAAAAAGCCTAAAACCTAAATATGAAAAACAAGAAATAAGAATCTTCATCCCAAGGATGATTGATCCATTAAAATTAGGAAAGAATTACCAAAGGATTTTAAAAAGAAACTAATAGACCTATCTAGTGAGTATATTGAAGTCTTCACATGGATAACCACTAACATGTTAGGCAATGACCTAAGATAGCCTATCATAAATTAGAAATTAATTATATGGTGAAACTAGTGTAAAAAAAATAAGGAGAAAATATAGACTAGATAAGGCCAAAGTAATCAAAGTTAAGGTTAATAAGCTGTTGAATACTTTTTTTTTAAAGTACCTTATACCACTTGATTGTTGAATATAGTTATAGTGAAGATGAGCCATGGATCTTGGAGAATATATTTGAACTTCACTGATCTCAATAAAGCCTCCACAAGGATTCATATCCTCTACCTAACATTAATCGTCTCATGGATAAGGCATCATAAGATTTTATGGTACTTTCTCAAGATAACTAAATTTTAATATGGTAAAAGGGTAAAAAAAATTAACTTTTATCATCAATAAGGTGATATGTTACTAAAAGATTATGCTTTTGGGATTGAAAAATGTAGAGACCATACATCAAAGAATGAAGAACAAAGTTTTTAAAGAACGAATTGGATGTAACTTGGAAGTTTATGTGAATGACATGTTGATAAAATTACATGGCCAATCTAATCATCTAGAACATTTGAAGAAAATATTTGAAGTAATAAAGAAGCATAAAATGAGAATCAATCTGAATAAATATGATTTTGGTGTTATAACTAGAAAATTTCTAGAGTTCATCTTGACAGATTGAGGACATTATATAGAAATGCAAATTAATAACAATTTTTTAGGTGATTAGATGTTAATTTTATATTATTATTTTATCGAGTATTGAAATAAATATTTTACAATGTCAATTACAAAACCATTGTAAAAAAATAATATAAAATAGGTTCCTAAAAAATAAACTATAATCATTTCTTATAGGTCACACCATTCGATAACCAATGATATTTAAAGACATCGATTTTCTTTTAATGACCATCATTGAAAAATTATAGTTCAGCATTAATTTATATTATTAACCGATGTGGAATGTTTAATATATCACTTTAGTGATTTATATAATTGATATTATATTTCATTCCCCCTAATAAAAAATCAAAAGTCCAATTCTTTACAACTTTTCCACTTTGTATAGTATTTCATGAAATGTCATATTATACTATTTTCAACCTAAAATATGTTCAAAACCCCTAAAATTATTTTACTACAACTTTAGAACATATACAGATGCCAAATGAAATAGAAAGTAATGTATATTTCCTTTTAATTATAGTACACAATCCCAAATTCAGTATATACAATTCATAACACATAGAATTGGCCTATTTTTCCTCGTTATTAATTCCATCAAATTTGGATATAAGATCAAGGAATACCTAATGATTTATACTACTAAATGGCATATGTTAAAACCATTTTCAAATTATAAAGAAATAAAGTAAATAAATGAAAATCTAAGTATTGCATCAATTATAAAGGAAAGGTTTACCATATGAAAGAAAAATTACTTTTTAATTTGTCATAGATATCATTTTGTTTGAGTATGTTTAATTCATTATTTATGTGCATCTTTCAAATGAAACCTAGATTATCCAAATATTTTATCATACTATATAAAATAATGATCATATAATTATGTATATGAGTATAACTTTTTAAAAAAAGACTACATTGTAGGAACAAAATACAAAAGCTAAAAAAGTTCCTACATTTATATTTTGTGCTTTTCTAGTGAATATATAACCCTACAAATTTATCGAGGAGCTAACAAATCTTCAATACTATAAAATAATTAATAAGCATAAATAAAAAAATTGAAGAGAATTATCTTAAGTTTGGAATTTGAACATGATTATTTTAAGATTAGAAGAGCTTCACAATAAATTACACATGATATTATAGCTTCACTTTTTTATTTTCATTTCATACTTTTTGATTTGAATTATTTTAATATTAAACATCGATTCCTAATTAAAAATTAATGTATATAGTAAAATGACATTGTTCAATTATAGAGGTCAAATGTCAATTTTTAATAACAACCAATGTCTTAAACCAAAATATTTGGTCTAAAAATATGCTTCAAATGAGAAATTTATAATTTTACAAGTTAGTAGCATTAAAATTATTTTTTTACATTAAATAATCATATTTTTCTTATACAATTATAAAAATATAAACAACAATAACAACATATACAAAAAAGATTTTAAATGAACAATCTAACTAATAACAATAAATACAACAACAAAAAATTCATAAATCAAAAAGATTTTTTATACAACTATACAAATATAAATAGTAATAGATTGAACAATCTAATAAATTATAAGAAACTATACTCCACAATGAATAACAAATTTCAAATGAAAAGATAAAGTAGGATCCTTTTCTCATAATTTCTTTATATTACTTAAGACAAGTTTTATATTGCTTTTATCTTATGTATTAGGGAGTAAATTAACAATAAATTATAGTGAGAAGAAGTAATATATCCATTTTTGCAATAAACCTAAGCCTTCTAATGCAAAAATGAATCCATTGTTTCTTTTTATTATAGTTTCTCATTAGTTTTATCATCTTAATGTTCTCTTAAAATGGGATACAACTTAAGTTGCTTAATTAATCATTTATTTTGAGTATTTGAGTATTCCTATTTTTTAGTGCAAGACAATGCTACTTACTTTAAGTATATTAAAGTTTAACATAGGACATAAAGTAATTAGTATGCCAATTCTCACACTAAAACATAAAAGTAGATAAACTTTCATAATAGATAAAGAAGTTAAGCATTACAAGGAGAGCTATATTGATAATTGCTTCAAATTAACAACAAAAGCCTTATTTATAGGCCAAAAGCAAATTTGTGATGAATTGTCATGATGCAAAATTTGTTAATGAACTATCATAACATGCAAATGAACTATCATGATGATTGAAATGGATTACCAAATTTAAACATTTCTTTTAATAAAAATCCAACTTCGTACACCATAATTTGTACATCGATTGTTGAAAAAACTGATGTCATACACTTATACCTAACAAGACACTAACTTTAGTAAATGGTTATTACCATCATTTATTAGGATTAGGTGGCAAGTACTAAACCTTTATATGTTGGTTTGGTCAAATAAACGATGTGGTATCATTCAATTATAACCATGTCAATTTTATAATAAATAATCGACATATTTGTTTTATTTTTATTATTTTTTTACATATTCTACATCTTTACATTATTCTAAAATTAGATACAATAATAAATTATTATTTTAACAATATTATCAATATTAACTAGTAAATATCATATAGTAATATGATAATTAATCATTTGATCACATGACTTTGAAGGAAGGTTACGAATGTTTGCATGGTATCCATAAAGCAGTCTTTTCTCCTAACTTTCATGTCCACAACAAATATCAACAATGTGTACCCTAAAATAAATTATACAAAAGACTTGCAAATGAAATTTCTTCATCAGCAAAAATTCATATGCTTGCTCTACCTTGATACCAACACCTTTATATAAATGATGCAAGACTTACAAATAATTATGTCTAAAAGCTATGACTTATAACATCAAACTTGTATTGTCCCCTTATGCCACATAAATAAATGGAATGAAAGGGAAACTATAAAATGAAACCTTAAATGAAAAAAAGAATGAAATAGAAAATTATATTTGGATGCAATTTAAAGGCAGTTAAGATATTCTACATTGGTTTATAGTTAAACAACTAACGTTTTAAATAAAAGGCATCATTTGACTAGAGAATTTTCAATGTCATTTATTATATTAATTGATATTTATTATAGATATTCTACATTCATTATGATAAAAAAAAAAGTTGCTATGATATAGGAATCTATTTCCACAAATAACATTAGTTATATTAAATAATTGGCATCTACTATCTTGTATATTTTTAACTAACTTATATAATATGTTGAGTTTTAGAAAATTACTTTGACTATTAGAAAATAAAACGATCATTTTATAAACTACCTAACAGATGGATCAAGCATAAGAAAGCTCGGAAATTATATAAACAGAATAAGAGGTTTACTTTATTTTAAAATACATTAATTTTTCTTAGTTCAAAGAAAAAAGAAAGTTAATTTCAAAATTAATACAAAATACTTAATCAATTTTATTAATTACCATAGATTTAGGATAAGTTATATATATATTTGCATATTTTTCCTATAACGTGATAGGTATTGAATCCACCAAATTTAATTCCTACTCTAATTAACACATAGATTTGTGTATGCTGGTGAGCAGGGTTGAATCCATAAGGATTGGTAAAGCTTATCTCTTTTTAAAATAGTAAATAAATTAATTAGAGGAAAGTAAAAAAAAAAGGTAATTTTGTAGGAATGAAATTAAATTGAAATAAAGACAAGGAAATTTAACAAGAAAATAGAGTGATAAAATTCGATGATGAATAACATCTAGCCCAAGATATAATCTCAGTATTGGTTCATGGAACTGATCATTAATGCAAAGATAATCTCTTTCATTCGATTAACAAATTGGTTATAGTTATTAACAAGCTCTAATAATCAATCTCTCCTTAAGTTTAGTTTAACTAGAAAATGCTCTACAATTAAATCCTTATTCATCAACCAACCTTAAACAAGCTCTTAGGATTTAAATCATGAATAGTATTAAGAACTAGAAAGACCCAATTCCAGTCAACAAACTTATAAGTTCGATTTATTTAGACTAGATTATATACTTATAATTTGCCACTGGTTATTAGAACAATTAGACAATTACGAATCTAACATTCTAATTGGCTATATATTGTCTTGCTAATTGAACAATTGGCCTTTTTATATCAACCAACAAGCAATAATGGATAAATAGATGCAATAGATATATAAGTATCACTAAATAAAAAGGCAAAGAAAATATTTAGATCTTACAATTCTTGAAGAACCAAACTTTGATTATTCTTGGACTAGAAAAAGAAGTTTAGTTACATATGATTTCCATGAAAAACACAAGAAGAAAACTTAGAAGATATGCTACCCCCATGGTAAAGAAATCCCCCCTTTATAACCTAAAACTCTTAATAATAAAAAAAGGAATAAATATAGAAGTATCTTAAAATAGGAAATAAATCTAAAAAGATAATATCTTTTAAGTATCTTTTTCTAGAGTGAATCTCCTAAATAAAATGGAATTAATTTGGTCAACTTTAGATATTCTTCCAAAAATAATTAGGCCAGTTGTAGATGATAGCCTAACTCCTCTTGACATTATCTAAAATTTTCAAACAAGCTCCTTCTTTAAGGTGTAGGCATGACTTAAACTCAAACCTCTTCTGCTTGTTTAATCTTCCTTAGCCAAAACTTCACTTCTTAGGCTTCTTTTAACTTAAAACTCCAATTTAAACCTACAAGACACAAAATGCAACCATAAACCCTTAATCGCAAGCATTTATCCATTAAAATATGAGGATAATATCACAAAATACATGCATAATATGCATGTTATCATAACGATATAAACATTAACACATTAAATATAAATATACAAAAATATGAGGAAAAAAATTAATATAAAAATATATTTTATAATTTTATTCATTCTATATATCATTACATCATCAAATGCAAATTACAAAATTATTACATAAGGAGAAAAAAAAAAGAAAGCTTTAGTCTTCCACCATCATCCCCAAACTCGATGCCAATTCTCCTAGTCATCCTCAAATTTTGATATTAATAAAACATGAATCTAAACAATACATTTTTCTCCATTACCAATGTCATTATATATTTAAGGAAGAGGCAAATAACTCCGTTTCCCTTTCATATGGCATATTTAGATATGGTAATAGATAAAATAGCAATAATTAGATTTTATAATGTCTAAAAAAAGTACTAGATAAAATGGAAAATGAGCTATTTTTCTCTTTCTTAAGCACACATTAAAGTTAGATTATAAAGATTAAGGCATCATCAAGATGTTTTGAAATGAAAATTGAATGACAAATATATAGTCATTAAACTAAACTATAAATGATGTTATTAAATAAAAACTAACATCCTAGTTTGTTCTATTATAAATAAATGCTAGTTGCATTACCTAATAAAGCTTTATAAATGCCTTTACACATTAATTAATAATAAAACCAATACATAAATATTTTCTTCCTTTGTCACAATCTGATTCTGGTTATAATCGACATGAATCATATTACCCATTTTTACAAACTCTAACAATTTTTACTCTTTTTACCTAATGAGAGTTTTCAAATTTTAGGAGAATTTAAAATTTTACTATAAAATTTTTGCAAAAAAATAGACAATATCTCTCTTATTTTTGAATACTTCTTGAAGGTCACATACCCTATAACACAAAATTAATGAATATTTTCAGATGCAACAGATCAACATACACACAAAACATTATAATTTCATACTTATACAATCAATTCATCACATCATAGGATTCAACAAATATCTAATTGAATGTTGATTATATTACTTACTGTCAAATCTTTAATAAGGCGGTCTTATTTCTCCATAGATGTAAAAAGCTTAAATATGCTTACAATAACTTGAAAACATTAAAGATACAACAGAGTTATAGAAACTCAATGAGCATATATCTACTAATATATCGCAGGTGGTCAATTTTATATATAATAATCACAAATAATCATATACTAAATTAGAAAATATTGACAAATCCATTTTTTAAATTTCTGAAATATGTGCAACCATGCTCTAAAATGGAGGTTCACATGCACATAAGTTAAACTCTATTTCTCATAACAAAATCATAGAAGTTTTAGCTTTCTATTAGAACTCAATATCATATACTACTTATTTTTGGTTGACATTACTCATACAAACAGCCATTAAGGCTTAAGACAAACAAATCATCACAATCACAACCACATGAAGACTATGCAATCATGTCAAGTAATGACATCAACTCAAACAATTTCAACATCCCATTTAATTTCCAGATTAATATTATATTTTTTTCAACTATTTGTGGAGAATTTTCTATCCAACTTTTAAATTAATCTTATCCATTCAACATATGTGTGTCGGGAATTTCCCATCTAACTATCACATCATCCCTTCATCGCAGATCATGATATCCAATGTCATTACTTTAACACAATTAATGATTTTTCAATATCTCATAAGGCTCAATTCATAATGTAGTTAATTCACTAGAACTTTACTTTATTCATATCACTAGATCCAACACAAGCTTACATAAATAACTATCTAACAATAACAGATAATTAAAGCATTTAACATAATCATAATATGATATATTACAGCCCTATTACAATCAATCAGTCAATATCTAATAATAACACTACGTTTTCATTGCACATTCTGATCAATTAATATTCACTTAAACAGTTATCTATTCTTATCTTATGGTGATGAACTTAAACATGAATTTATATACATAAATAGAAAATATGTATTATTAAGTAAAAGAATATAATTCAATATATTTAAATTATCTTTTAATAAAATATTAAGAAGTGACAAGATATATACTCACCTAGTGATGTTGATTCTACCTTGGAAGTTCTAAAGTATCCATAATGATCGTTTCCACACTTCTCTCCTATTATTACAATTTATAAGAATAATTTATGAATATATATTGTATCCATTCATTCATTTTTTTTTTCAAATTACTATCTTAGGATCTCATCTTAGTATTTTCACTCTTAATATATCATAATGTAGAGATTCTTAGAACAGGTCATGTAGACAAGTTACTAACTAATTTCCCACATATCATTACATATCTCAAAAACACTTTTAAGATTGAACTTTCTAAAATACACAATTATCATTGACAATATTATCACTTAACATTCTAAAATAGCTTCGATCATCTAATCTAATCTCTTTATAACATGAAAGAGTTATTTTTCAAAGCTTTACTACAAATCTATAATATAGATAGAAATGGATTTTGCTTGGTTTCCAATTGGAATTTTATGAAAGTATATCATTTCAAAAGTATTGTAATTTGTCAAGACTATTCCAAGTATACGACGTGTCCAATATATATATATATATATATATATATAAAATAAGATGATAAAACAAGGATTTCTTGAATCCAATTCAAATTCCTTGTAATATTAAAAATAAAATATTCTAGAAAGATTGTAAATCAAACGGTTCCATTATCCTATAACATAAAAATATAATTTTTCAAGAACATTATCCTATAACATAAAAATTTAATTTTTCAAGAACATTATTAAGAATACATAATTTGCATAAAACAAGCTATCTTAAGCTTTCTTAACTCAATGTGAAAATTTCCAAAATATTATAATTCGATGCTCTATTTTTGCTCAACCTATTTTATTTTACTAATCTGCATTATAGAATTTTTTTTTTTTTAACCATTACCATACATTTAAATTACCCATAAATGGGCTTTCTTTTTAAATCATGCTTAAATCTTTAAGCTGTTGATATATAACACACTAGGAATACTCTAAATATATGACACGATGTATAATAAAAGGTTTATCTGTTATTATATATTTCAATCACATAAATTGGGTTCTTTTTCAGATTACCCACAGCAGTAAAATCATAGAGGGTTCAAAGTATTCAGACTGTACCGCAATTTAAGAAATCACCTCTAGCTCGCCGGCGGCGAAACTGTTGCTGCAACTCCGGTGAACAGCAACCCACGTGCCACCGTGAGCTGCAGCTGGTCGAACGGGCTGGAGAAATGACGACAGCACAACAGTGTTCTCACAGCACCCAACGGTGGCCGGAAAAACTCACTAACCAAACTGGGTGCACAATGTCAACCGAGCTGTGAAATCGCGGTCCACATACTGCCAGCAGCCGCGACTAACTCAGAAAAGAAGACGTCCTTCCACAGCGGTGCTGTGGCAAGCTGGGACGAGGATTGGGTGCCGGAAAAGAAGGAAAGAAAGGAGGAGGATAAGAGAAGAAGAAAGCTGAGGCGTTGGGCGGATCTAGTGAGAGAGGGCTGGAAAAGTCTCTTAAAGTGACTGGGAATTCTGAAAAAACCAGAAAGCTGAAACACAAGAAAAGAAAAAAGAGGCTCCGGTTTTTAGGAGAAAAAAATGCCAAAATAGATAAAAGAAAGGAGGCCGAATATTTTCAGGGGGAGGAGAGAGAAGATAAAAAAATAAGTTATGAATTTTATTTCTATATATTTCAATGTATGGTAAGCCTATACTCCATTCAAATTTCAACCACCTATTTCAATTTATTTTATTTTTAAAGGATCCTAACCCTTCATTTCAATTTACAATATTCTAACCATTGATTTATTCAAATTGAAACTCATTTTCATAAATTCAACTTTATTCAATTTCTCAATTTATGTTCAATTCTCTCTCAATATATATATTTATTTATTTTTGAAACTAAAATGACTATTTTAAACTTTCACAAATTCTCAAAAATAATAAATCCTTACATCCATGTTTACTAAAAAATTTTCTCAACTTGTCAGAAAATTCTCACAAAATTATTTTAATCTAACATTTCCTCAATAATAACAAAAAAACAATTTACAAATATTATCGCAAATGTTATTTTCAATATTTCAAAATTCTTGATTTGAACCAAATAAGTAATTTATCCACAATCTCAAAATTTATACTTTATGTTGAAAATAGAGATATTACATCTTTCCACATGTCTTTTTAAATGCCTTTTGGATGAAGATTTCTTAGTTTAATCATCATTTAAATTTTCAATGTCAATATTAAAAAGGTCACCACTAACTATAAACTTTAGTTTTTCAAAAAATGATCATCTTATTTGTCTTAATAATTTAAAAAATATCATTGAATCTATATAAGCATCAATTTAACCTATGGCCAATATTTATCAACTGATGTAGAATTACAATTCTATAGTAGTGGGAATTGATGTCAATCCTATAACATGCCATGCAATACCTAAAACGAAAAATCCCATAGACCTAAAAAAAGTCTAAAAGCTCAATAGTTGGATTGTGACCCTTTCATGTCAAGGTATTTTTCTAAACCTTCAAAAATTTTACTTGCACAAATCATCTTTTATTTGATAGCACATGACTAATCAAAATAAGTTGACCAATAAATGCCCACCATTTTATAATATCCTTAAAGAATAAAAAAAAATTCAAGTATGACAAAATATATGAAGATGTTTTCAATTATCTAGAAAAATTCCTAGCATCTCAACCAATTTTATCAAAAATTGATTTAGGGAAGGAATTATACTTATACTTAGCCATAATAAAGGAAGCAATTAGCTTATTTGGCAAGAGAAAAAAAAATTGTAAGCAAAGATCAATTTAATCAACACAATGTTACATGGGGTTAAACTTAAATACTAGAAAATTAAGAAGTTAACCTTTGCCTTAATAACTACCTCTGAAGCTTTATTTCTAAACTTATTAAATAATAGTAATGACCGATAAACCAATTAAATAGTACTGAACAAATATAAAATAATCTAACAACTAGTGATATGGTCTATAGAGCTCACAAGTTATAAGTTACATTTTAAACCAAAGAAAGAAATTACTGCACAAGTCTTGCTTAATTTCATTGTAAAAATGACCAAATTAGGGAATAAAGGCTCAAAAGAACACTAACCATTTGTTTGGACCTTTTACATAGACAATTCATCAAATAAAATTGAAAATGGATGTAAGGTGATTCTTGAAAGACCAAATAAAGCTACAATTGAGTATGCATTAAACTTTTAACTTCAAAATGACTAATATCTAGGCAAAGTATGAATCATTAATTATGGGATTAAGAATGGTAAAGGAAATAAGGGTAAAAGTAGTCCAAGAAAAAAGTAACCCTTATTTAATAATCAGTCAACTTAAGGGATCATATGAGACAAAAGTTCCTTGTTTAATTTGTCATACATCAAAAGTCAAAGTGTTGGTTTTGAAATTTGTAGTGTTAGTTTCAAAAAAAGTAAATCCTAATAATTGAGAATAACTATGTTGATACCTTATCCATGTTAGCTAGTAAGAACGCTACTGTTAATAACCACACCATCCTACAAGAACAACCATTGAGGAGTTAGTATTAATAAATATAGATCAAACTTTGATGGACCTGATTCAAGCCTTATTAGAACAACAAGAGTTAATGATCGATCCTTTTGAAGCAGAACATCTAAAAAGAAAAGGAGTGCCATTTTACTTTGAAAACAATTAGTTATACAAGAGAGGGTTTGCCTTTCTAGCTTTAAGATGTCTTCACATGGACAAAGCTAATTACATTTCAAGGGAGTTACATGAAGGAATTGGTGGATGTCATTTAATCAATTCCTCCCTAGCACAAAAGGCTATATGGTCAAGTTATTTCTAGCTAACCATGAAGAAAGATACCCTTGAATTAGTGACAAAATATGAAGGGATAAAAACATGCAAACACCTTAATATTACCATCATCAAAACAAAAATCAATTATTTCACCATAAATGTTCAATCCATAAGGTATTTTTTTTAAAATGACAAAATTTTTAATTTCATTCCTAAAATTGTAAGGCATTAACAAAATGGTCTCTAAATTATGTTAAATGGTCAATTTTGTCTTTAGATAATAGTCAGTATAAAAAAATTTATCCCTTTATATAGATATTTAAAGGTCAAAATATTTGTACAAATTTATATAAAAAGAAGAAATCATCTGTACAAACTATTATTGAAGGAGGAATGTAATTCATGGACCATTTTATTAAAGTTTTACAATTTTAAGGATGAAATTAATAATTTTATATTTTAAAACCATTTCCAATAACCTTTAGATAATTTAAATTTGTAATAGTAGGCACAGATCATTTTATTGAATAAATAAAGCTAAATCTTTGGTCACTGTTACTACTAAAAATACATATAAAAATTCATATGGAAGAATGTTGTTTACAAATTTGGCATTCTAGAAACTCTCATTTATGATAATAGAATCAAATTCACTAGCATGTCATTTAAGAAGTATTATCAAGACCTCCAAATGCCTCAAAAGCTTCCTTTTGTTAAGCATCCATAAATGAATGGACAAGTCAAATTAGCTAATCAAATCATTTTCGAATAGTCACGTAATAAATTGGATAATTCAAAGCAAAAGTGGGTAGAAACTTTCTTGAAGGTGCGTTTGATTCAAGGGATGTTTCCCACATTCCCGGGAATATTACATTCTCATGTTTGGTTCAAGTTTTCAAAAAATTTATCCGAGAATGTTTTAGTACCCAATATTCCCCCCAAATATTTTCATGGAAGGAGGTGGGTATCTCACATTCCCATCTCAAGGGAATGTGGATACTAAAGTAAAAAGATAAATTTACCCTCATTCTTTTATGCCCTCATTTATCTTACAAAATTTTTATTTTTATTTTTTAAATTTAAATTATATTTTATATTTTAATTTTAATTTTATAAATAATTTTTTTAATATTCTAGATATTAGAAATGAGTTATAGAATATTAATTAAATTTTGATTTATATATATTTAATATGAAATATAATTCTTAAATTTTAATTTTAATTTTTAAATAATTTTATAAAAATATGATATTTTATAAATAAATAAATTTTAAAAAATTTTAACTTTAAATAGTTTTATAAAAAATATAATATTTTATAAAATATAATATTTTAAATAATTTTACAAAAATATTAATAAAATTTAAATTAATAAATTTTAATTTTAATTTTTAAATAATTTTATAAAAACATAATATTTTATAAGTAAATAAATTTTAAATAATTTTAATTTTAAATAATTATATAAAAATATAATATTTTATAAAATTAAATAATTTTTAAAAAATTAAATAATCTTATAAAAATATTAATAAATTTAAATAAATAAATTTTAATTTTAATATTTAAATAATTTTATAAAAATAAAATATTTTATAAATAAATAAATTTTAAATAATTTTATAGAAATATCATATTTTATAAAATTAAATAATTTTTTATTTTAAATAATTTTGTAAAAATATTAAGAAATTTTAAATAAATAAATTTTAATTTTAATTTTAATTTTTAAATAATTTTATAAAAATATATTTCAATCAAATATAATTATAATTATTAATTTATAAGTTTTTGAAAGTCTTTATTCATATATTTTTAATAAAAACTATAATTTATTTCAATTTATAAAATATTTTATAAATAAATAAATTTTAAATAATTTTATAGAAATATCATATTTTATAAAATTAAATAATTTTTTATTTTAAATAATTTTGTAAAAATATTAAGAAATTTTAAATAAATAAATTTTAATTTTAATTTTAATTTTTAAATAATTTTATAAAAATATATTTCAATCAAATATAATTATAATTATTAATTTATAAGTTTTTGAAAGTCTTTATTCATATATTTTTAATAAAAACTATAATTTATTTCAATTTATAACAAAAAAATTATAAAGATATTTTTTGAAAAAATAATAATATTCCTGAAAATATGAAGTGTGAACTAAATATAAGAATATAATATATCTGGGAATGTGAAAAAAAATTTCAGGAATATTTATATTGAACCAAACATAAGAATCTTATATTCTCAAGAAACATATACCTGGGAATCACATTCTTAGGAATGTATACTTTCCTGGAAATGTAAGATTTTGCGAACCAAACAGCCCTTGAGTGTACTCTAATACAACAAGATGACCATCCAATCTACCACAAAAGAAACTCCTTTCTATATGACATAAGGCATAAAAACACTTATACCTATGGAGATCGATGAATAGAGTCAAAAGGCAAAGTAATACTAAAAAAAAAGTTAATAAATATTTACTAAATGAGAGCTTAGATATGCTAGAAAAAGATTGCAAGATGGTTTACATTACATCTTTTGCATATAAACAAAGAGTTGCCAAGTAAATAACAAGTGTGTCAAATCGTGGGCTTTGTTGAAGGGACAATGGTAATGATAAAGGTGAATGATCCTATAAAAGAACAAGAGGATGAAATGCTAGAAGCAAACTTAAAAGGTTCTTTTTGTGTGATTAGAAATTTCAAAAATAATGTTCATTAATTAATTAGAGATATGGGAAAGAATGCTAACACTTAGAATATGGAATTTATCTCATCTTAAAGAATATCATATTACTCTTATGGAATAAACAACCACATGTTTATGAAAGTTATTGTTTATGAAGTTTGTATAAAAATAAGTTAACCTTGTTTCATATATTTATGCATGATTTTCCTTATAATCGAGCCTATGTATGATCCTTTTTATAATCAAGCTCACTTCAACATAACAAAATTATTGATAAGTGTTACTCAAATACAAATGATGATGGATACTTTATAGCTCATTCATGCCACACCTATCCTAAGGTATATGATGTGATCGGCATAGGAAGTTATTATGAGCAACTAACCACTGGCTTTACCTATATGAATGATGCAATTTGCAATATATAATGATTTTTTCCCTTTTTGTAAGTATGAATGACAAAAATGAAGACGAACGATTATAAATTCATTATACATCAAATATATATGCACATTCGTCTACTTCAACTATCCCGTGACTCACCTTAACTCCATAATACATGAGCTTGCCCATTTCCAATCTATTTGATATCAATCGAATGCCTAAAAGGATCTAAGAAAAGAAGAGAAAAAAAAGTGAGTTTCTTGGAAACTTAGATAGTAAACAAGGGAATTGGAAGATAATTAAAACTTAACTGCACCTCAATATAAAATTTACAACCAATTTTGTTTATGAAAGACATTTAAGTCTTATTCAAAAAAAGTGAATGAGCTTTCATACTTTTGTTAAAGGGAAAAGAGAGAGTTTTCTAGAATGTAATTTGTCCTTTAAGGAAACCAATATGGACACATGTGATGTCTAACCCCAATTATAGTTATACTATTCATTTTGTGTCATTACACTTACCATGGAATTTTAATTCATAAAGGCAATACATTCATGTGCATAAGTCAATGATTGGATTGTAACCATTCTATAACATTCTCATGTGTATAATAATATCAAAACTTCAAAACTCATTCAATTCAAAGCTAAAAATTCAATAATATCTCAAGAGTAAATAAAATTGGAAGCAAATAAATCTTTATCTATTTCCCATCCATCCTTATCCCTCTTATGTCTATCCCTATCCCTTTAAATTATCGTTATCCCTTACAAGCAAATACCGAATTTGATGTTTAGTTCATAGTCATATCATATTGTCTTCTATCTTAGTTTCCATGAACAATATGGTAAATTAAGCTTAATTACCTCAAGAACTATATCATAGCCCATTTCATATGTCAAGAAGCACCATGCCTCAATATACCCAATCAACATTAATTTACACGAAGCAAAACAAATTTCTAGCAAAAGTTCTTTTCACCATAATTATTCACTTTTAATAGGCTTAAAATCCTCATAACAACACCCTTAATTCATCTAATGAAAAAACATATTCAAATCAATCGATAAATTCTTGTTTCAAGAGGCAAAACATAAAATTTAGTTGAAGGAATCAATTAGGGAATCAATTAAGGACTTCCAATAACATTTTTGTAAATCCTGAATCAGTTTAACAATTGATAGGTTTATTCATATGCTTTTGATAGGCTTGAATTGATTTAGCTCCTTCAAACATTGGTTTTGCATGGGTTGAATCAATTCATGAATAGATTCAAGATTGTATTTTATACATTACACTCTAAGCTTGATGAATTAATTCATCTATCAATTCATCTATGCAAATTTGCACTTTTGCAAAAAAATTACTATTAACTCACGTTGATTTTCTTCCAAATATTACTCTTCATGCCATATTGCATCATTCTAGTACCATAGGACATAATATCAACATCATACAAATTAAATTTGACAAAAAAAAAATTGCATCAAAATAACATTCCAATACATATTTTACCAATGTCAACAAGTATAAACAAAACTTAACTATTCTTAACCAAAATCATTCAAATTACTTAATTTTAGGAAGAGTGTTAACTCAAAAGTTGCGAAAGAGATGATAGATACTAAGATTGAGGATAAACTTGCTCCTAGACATCAAGAATCAAAGGATTTAGGGATAGGTTCTTAAGAACTTATTTGATCCCTTATGAAAATCTTCTATCCAAAATAAAAAAATAAGATAAGTGACAAGAAATTGCTATAGGATTAAAGTGTGAAGATCATTGCCTTGATTAAATTGAAGAGAAAAGGAGAATAGAATGAAGATTTGAGCTTGCTATTTAGAGATAAAGATAGAGATGAAAAGAATAAAGATGATGATGTTGTTAGTAAAAAAAATAAGGAATGAGGCTAATTGGAGGAATATTAAGTCCCAAGGGCAAAATGAGAAATTTCCCACCTTTTAAATCTCCAACGTTTTTACATACTTATCGTTAATCAAATGCAACTTTATATTATTTTATTTTTTCATAATCTAAATCTTATAATGTATATATATGTTATATACATACATATATATATATTATATACATACACACATACATGCTTTAAACTAATTATAATTATTTATTTTTCAAATAAAACGCTTAAAAATTTAATGGGTGTAACAATGATAGACCGGTTGGTACCAATCATGAGTCGTTAAAAATGGACACCACTTAGCTTGTTCGCGTGCCATGACAGACTGATAAGCATCGATCGCATATCATTGACAACATAAATATTATATTTCGTTGAGCGTACAAAACCATAGACTAATAAGCATTGATCGTGTACCATTAACAACTCAATCGAGTATAACAACAAACGATAAACTTCGATCATGTACCACTAGTGATCGACACCACTTAGCTATTCAAGCATTATAACAGATTGATATGTGTCAATCATATACCATTAACGACAGACCCCACTTAGCCCATTTGAACATTACAACAGATCAAAAAATATCGGTCATATACTATCAACAATAGACACAACTCACCTCATGATCAGACCAATGAAAGTTGGTCGCTTATCATACAAAATTAAACATCTATTTCATATGAATAAACTTAAATGGTTAGGCCTTCATGCGATTTAACCTTTATGCGGTTTATTTTACTCGGTACAATTTTTTAAAGTTAAATGCATTAAAACGAGCGCTGAGATAATGAGGTCAAGACAGAACTAGAGAACTGAAATTGACAAGTACGAGCTATGACTACACAGACAACTTTTCAGTGCAAATACTTTGACAAGTTTTTAACAAAACATATATAGATTAAAAACAAAGTTATGACAATGTAATAATATAACATTTTCCTTAACAAAGTACTACCTAACAAACATCATTCTGGCTATATATATATATATAAAGGAATTAATACCAACGTAACATCAACTTAGTTACGCGAACACAAAAGCCTCCTTTTTTAACCATAACAATTCAAGCTACCCAAGCCTTACTCCACGACAATCTGACCTGAAGCATGATTATGTTCTTCAACTTGAGCGTGATCCTGAACTTGGTCTGTGACACTGACTGTCCCGATCCCTTCCGGTCATTTTGGGGTCTCTTAGTTATCTTCCTACAATTAGTCGACCTCATCTTTACACTTATCCATCCTACCAAAGTTCAGTAATAGATAGACCATTAGTGCTTGCTCCTTAGCCAAGTCAAAGCAACTGATATATATTTCCCCTACTTGCTCGGCCATAATCTTATATTCCTTCTGAAGTTTTTTATGCTCAATCCTCAATTCTATCAACTCATTCGCAAAGCAGTTGGCCACATCTTTCAATTGATCCTTATCCTTCTCCAGAGCATTGACTTTATCTTTTTATTAATTTCTATCTTCCTCCGATACTTCAAACTCCTATCTAACCTTGCCAAGTTATTTTTTGATTAGGTCAGCCTCTTTATTCCCGTTTGTAGCTCTTTCCTTTACATCGACCATTGCTTGTTCCGTTCTATTCAGCTTTTCCTCAACGCTATTAATTATCTTGTTTCTTTCAGCAACTAACCAGTCTTTTAGGTTAGCTAACCATTTCAGCGCCTCAGTCAGTTGAATTGCTCGGTTGTCCATCTGTTTAAGCCTTGTATCTCTTTTTGTAACCAACCTAATTGAGAGAAGTCCTCATCTTTATTATTGTAGCAATGATCCTCCAGAAATTTAATCTTCTTGTAGATAATAAAGTCACTAGCAACGCTGTGTAATTTTTGACTCATGCCTTGGGTAAAGAAATAACTCGGCCCCCTCACAGCAACCTTTTTCTCCAATTTTTTATTTTATCGCTTGAAAATAACAACTGACCAACACTGAAGGGGATATAATTTACGTCCTTGTAAAAGAGGCTATCCAATGGTCGTAGAATAGATCATATTGCAATCTTTTCCGAAGTGATAGGATGTATCTCTTTCAGGATCTTCTTCCTTTGATATTAGTCTTCGGGAAGGCCAGGCCGAAATCCGAATGCTCTAGGATGAGGGTATCGAAAGAGATTGACCAGAGTTAGTCTGTTGTGGCTTCGATTTCCCTACAATCGATCGGTCTGGTCTCGTTTGTTATGGCTCTGATTTGTTTGAAATTCATCGGTCCATTTGGGACCCAAAAGCCATCTCTTTCTCCCTGCCTTTACCTTTGGAATCTCAAGGCTCAGTAATGGACCGATCCTGCTGATTTAGTTTGCTACTTTGAAATTTGGGACTTGAGGTATCCGAACGGTCAGGGCGGGATTTCCTGATCGATTGGAATGAGATTTATCATCAAGTTGGTACTTATCATAATTATTTCTTTTATCTTTAACCTTCAGTTGCTAGAGGCTGATCTCTCTTTTTCCCCCTCGAAGATTGCTGTTTAGGTTTGCTCGGCTTTTTAAATGGGGCGTCTTTCTTTGGTTTCATTTTCTTGGCTAGATCTATCAATATGTCCTTGTTGAGTTCATCACCAAACAAGTAGATTTCTGCAAGAAATGAAACCAAGTATTAGCATACTATAATAATAATACTAAAGAGACAAACATTAAGCCTATTTTTGGATGTGGAAGAAGTTAGGGAGAAAGAAGTCGGAGGAGAGAAAAGTAGAAAAAAAGAATTTTTTTTGTCTTATTTGAAAAGAAAGAAGTTAGGAGAGAAGTGATTTCTTTTATTTAGAAAAGGAAAAGTTATGAGAGAAAGAAGTTATATTTTTGTAAAATGACTATTATGCCCTAACGTGCAAAATATGAATGTAAGTATGTATTTTAAAAAATTGTATTCTTAAAAAAAATACAATTTTAATTTCTTAAATAAAGATCAAATTAAAAATAAATTCATTAACTAAATATTTTGATTTAATATTTAAATTAAAATATAATTAAAAATTATATAATTAGATAACAATAGTATAATTATTTTAAAAAGTTATATAATTTTATATTTTAATCTTATTCTTTTAATATTAAATTATATAATTACTATTTATTAATCTAAGATAATTATAAAATTATTTTTCATTTGAAATAAATTAAAAATGAGATGTAGTAGTATTTAATTTTTTATAAATATATAATTTTTCATTATATTGTTGTGTTCACAATAAATATTATTCGATAGATATTGGATATAATTTTTCATTTATAGTCCAAGATAAAGTTTTTTATGTGAGGCCCACCAAATTTAATTATTGATATCTACTATCTGACTACCAAAACTATTCAGAAGTGCTTTATATTATACAAACAACTTTAATGCATGGCATAATGTTCAAATCATGATTTGGGACTCATTATCACATACAAAATATAAACAAAATAGGTTCAGTCTGATCAATAGATACAACATCTGCTGTCATGCAAAGCAATGGAAATCAAATCAATTTCTTACTTCCAATTAACCTTCCCGAGCGACCTAACACTATGCCACAGTTGTGGCAATAAATATGTCTGCTCTCCTCAATGCCTATGTAACAAATCAAACAATTAATAAATGTCGCATTACAACTGTACATATCTTTCACAATAATATTATATATGTGTAAAGACATTGATACAACAAAATACTTAGTACATACTGTCAGAAGATATATTTTGACTTTCTGGTGATACAAGGACAAAGAATATAATAAGGTCAACGTAATTTTCATATTAAGATACCGTTTGATAACATTAAATGTGTCAAGATGAAAGAATGCATCAGTGTGTACTTAAAATGGTGGCTCAACCAAGTCCGGCATTGGTCATAAATTGATACAACACCTATAATTTTAAGTGAGGTGGAACCCCAAAAAACTGTTTCTTGGCTTTCACATTTTCACAAAGGAAGCTGTAACACTTCAACTAATATTCCTCAGGTACTCCTATTTTTTCCATCTCCGTTCAGACTTTTGTCTCACTATAATAGTGAGATCTACTGCTTTCCATGATGGATAGTTGTCTTTCTGCTATCTGAACCTACTTTTCAGCTATTTGGGCATGCTTTTTAGCTATTTGGACATACTTTTCTACCGCATCTCTCATGACATCAGTTAAGTTATTGACCCCTATGTTCAACTCCTCATAACCTTTCTCAATTAAATCAACTGTGGGAGCTTTCCACTTTGAACCTCTTAATGATGATGTGCCTTGAGATTGATTTGAGTTAGGACACTCTTGGAAGTGGTTAGAGGGAGCACATTCAAGACTAAATGTGTCAAAATGGCCAGTATAGCTAGGAGTATCATTTCCCCAATTGATATCAGAATCTAACATATGTTCAAAGCTATCATTCAAGTCCAACCTTTCTTTATCTCATTTCCTCAACTTGTCTGCTGCACTCTCAGCATTTGCTCCTATGACCCTGTCTCTTCTAAATAGCTCTAATAACTTGTCGTAGTTATGCATTGGTATACGCTTCCATCTGTTGGCCTTGGGTTTATCCTGTAAACACACACAATCACATCATTATATATTAGATATTGGTGTAATCCATACTAAAGGACAAGGAAGTATTACATTTATGTCTAGTATATGAGTTATGCTATCTTTACCTGACAGATCTCACTCCACACTTTTGGTTCAGCCTTGAACATATGTGTGGTTGGATTCCAACCAATCTCACTCCACCTATGGAATAAATCATAATATTCATTGAAGTTCTCCTTCAATATCTTCAATCGATTCTTGATGTGCTGCTTCTGAAAGAATGGACCTATTATCTGCTTAAGCTGCGCCACCATACTAGCATAAGCCATAGAAATGAATGTATCATCTGGTCAATTCCTTTTTTGCACCTCCTCAAGTAATAAGTTCAATAACATAGAATCCATTTCAGGCGTCCAACATAGTAAATCTCTAGAACAACCATCTCCCCTATTATTGGACTTCTTGTTCTTTGACATTGCAAAATCTGCAATGAAATATTCAACCTAATATTAAATGATAGTACAAGGATTTGGAAAAAGATTATAGCATGCATGATACACAATTTAATTGGTCACAAACAACTCACACACATATGTTGTGTAATCTATGTGCAATTCAACAAGGGAGAGAAATATGCACAATCAACACATTCAATAGTGGATATTCAATTCATGCTACAAAATGAAGTTGCAACAATCCACCTAGTAAAATTCATATATGTAAGACACTAAATACAGTTAACAACCACATCAATAACGCAGGATTCATAAGCATCAAGAGATAATGTACAAAGTATTGTTGTATAAATAATATAAATTATGACAAGCTTTGCTGATAATCACTCCATATATAGGCTGCTAGGTTTTCTCTCATGATGAATCCATGCCTATAGTCTTCCTCTATGGTCCTTGATTCATGATATCCTATATCTTCTATATTCCTTTCTAGCAGCTCACAATCAACTTCATCCATCAATCACAAATCCAGATCAACATCCATTAGAAAGTTGTACAATATACAACATGCAATAGTTATATCTGTCATATTTCTGAAAGAGTAATGTGGTTCCATGTCACTAGCAATTATTGGAAATCTCTTTTTCAATATTCCAAATGCCCTTTCAATTACATTTCTCAATAATGCATGTCAATGATTATATAATTCCTTTGCATTTTAAGGTCCACGGGTAGTGTACTCTTTCAAATGATATCACACACCTCTGTAAGGTGTAAGAATGCCTCTTTTTAGAGAAAAACCTAGGATTTACAACAATGATATAAATACATGTCAGAATACATAACTATAAAAATATACACATTTTTTCTATAGCATTGAGCCATTATTGTGCAAGCCAAATCAAGATTGATACTTACCTCTTGAAATTCTCAATCTATCTCCTCTCTTAGCCAAAGCATGCTTTAAAACCCTAGAGTCAAATGTAGTTTCCTCCCAACCAGATAACACATACGTGAACTTCATATTAAAGGAACACACTGTCAGCACATTCTGTGTTGGATAATCCTTTCTTCCTCGGAAGCGAAGTGCATCTTTCCTAAGAACTTTCACTCGTATATGTGTTCCATCAAGAGCTCCAACACAATCCTATAAATCTTTCATTTTTAGTATAATTACACATAATGAGAAGCAAAGAAATATATGCAAATAAGAATTGCTTCCTACACTTTTGATTATATTACCTTAAAGTAAGGATAAAATCTGCTATTATTGAGGATTTATGTAGGAACTTCTGATTTAAAAGGCTGCACAAGATACTCACCTCCGAGAGATACAATGGCCCGTAAAAATGTTATGAAAAATGACTAACTAATTGTCTCTCCCGATCGATGGAAGAAAAATGATATAGTTTTACTTTTTACATTATGTGTTAAGATGTATAAGAACTTAGCTACTTATTCCTCCACAGTGGAATAAGTGGAATCCCTCACTTTTCCCGTTGTTCTTACCTTTTCACATAATCGCAAGAACGCGTGAGGACTCATGTGTAGTACGTCATGACATTTTTCTGAGTGAAACGGGTTTTGCAAAAGTTATTATCGCATCTAATCTCTCAATTCTCCCACTTCATCTATGACTTTAGGCACAATATTGGCGTGCAATTCTAGCAGGTATATAAAAAAATTGATATAGCATACAAGTTGCACCACACACATTTGATATAATTTATCTCATTCCTTCATTATTTCAATTATGGGCATCTAGTCTAATTCCAACTACTCCTCATATAAGTCATCCATATTATCTTTTATAATCACTTGTGAAAAACCTCCAAATTGTAACTATTAAATGTTACACACAACAAGTTTTAAACAAATGTAGACATACGTATCAGATTGCATCATATATAAACTAGATAAATATTATTAACAGAAAACAAATAGAGAGAGAGAGCTATGTACACCCACAAATATATGCAAAGGGAATAATGAAATTGCTATAAAATTACTTATGAGCTTAGGAAGAGATGAACAAGTTGACTTTCTAGAAGTGAAGATGCGGGCCCTCTAAAAGTGTATATGTGGATAGGTACCTCGAACATAATACCTGTTAACAAGAGCAATATGTAAAAAATAATAGCAATAACAAATTTTCAGCATATACATAGGAAAAGGAAATGCAAATATATATAAATATTTGAAATAGTTGTAGCATTCTTTCGTCAATAATATATCCTAACTTCAAAAGTAACTTCGTGACCTAATGTCTATTCACAGTGACATTAATGATGTCATTGAAATAAATATTTAAGTGATACATATTAAATACCTAAGGTAATTAATACATTATCTAAAAATTATATTTGGATTAAGTTTTTATTTTTTTCATACATTAATTTTATCCTTTTCTTCTTTCTAAACAATTATATCTTAATTACATATTGATAGAAAAAATAAATAAATATAAAGGAGAGTACTGCTGTACATAAATCTTTTACATCAAAATTAATTACACTTTTTTTCTTGTCATTAGATGAATGTGTCAAAATATTAATTAAATAACTAATCATACAAATTATTGAATAAATCACGTGTATTGTTTTATTCATTTTTTTTATGTATTTTGGTGTTAGTACAGTACAAATAAAGGCACTACCTATTTTAGAAAAAGAAAATTTTACATCCATTCAATTGTTGAAAAAATTATCATCTGACGTATGTACGTCCCAAAGAGGAAGAGAATTTAAGATATTGCGTATGTCCAAGGGTCCTCGGTCGGTCACTTCCATCAAACTACCGATCACAACCTCATTTGATGATTTGGTCAAATCGCCCTCTTCTTTAAGCTTCTTTGCTTCTGCCATATCACTGGGAATAATGCCTGACCACTTTCATGGATCCAGCTAGGAACGCTACTCGATGAAGCACGAACTTTGAAGAAAGATTTTTTCCACTGGTGTACGCTTAAATTTAAGTGAGAAAATGTGTCTCCTTTTTATAACCACGAACGTTCGCTCTTGGGAGCTAATCGAAAAAATAGAAGAAGCTATTTACGGTCGGTCGTAGGGCATGATGCTCACCAAGAACTTGAAGTTAACAATTAAGGCCTATCCATCGAAGAGAACCTAAGATGGGGCCACATTCGTCTTCCTTGATATGGCTTGCTGGAAAGAAGAGAAAAGCGGTTTGACTCCTATCTATTTTATGTTGGTTCTATAAAACTTGTAAAAGCATTTAAATTCGAAACTATAATTTTTTTCATTATCCTCAACTTATTTAAATTGAACACTTATAGATTGTCAATCACAAAGGGAACGATTCTTGTTATAAAGCTTTTAAACCTTTGTTGCATCTAACCAAGCCTAGGGAGATGCCTAGGATTTTACATTAGTGCTTACCTATTTTATCAGTCCAGGATCAACCTCTATTTAGTATGATTGATTTTCACCGCGATCATCCCTCGATTTACTAAGTGGAAGACAATGAAGATAAGGTACCTTAACGTTATCATTCCAGTGTCAATCGGTCGTTCTCTGGCTAGTTGGTGGGGCAGGATCGTTATTTATCTTGGGATAAATATCTGCCTTGTCCATTTGCATTGGATTGATCATCTATATGTAGTGATGGTGTCTCATTTGATGAAGTGAACCCCACCGGACGATCCCCGAACATCGCAAAATTGCATAAAAACAGGAAAAAATTAGTAAGAGATCAAAGATGAATGATAGGAATGTACCTACAACATCGTTACGATAAAGCCAATTGAATATGAAATCAATTAATTAAAATATAGTGCAAGTATGTAATCAATTATGGCAAGGGAAATACCAAGAGATTAGTAATGAGATTCATCACACTCAAATACTCCAAAAAGGATAGAACTATCTATGAAACATTATCATTATCAAATAGAAGGACAACAACCGAAAAAATTTGCAAATTCACAACTATGAAGAATGATAGTGAAAGAAAACAAAAGCGAAAAACATTTATAATCCTAGCGAGTTGAAGAACAACAAAGAAGGGAGAAAAATGTACCTCAGAAGTAATAGTTATCGCCGGTAGCAGAACCTTGGAGACACAGTACAGCAACGGAGAAGGAGATGAGCCTAGCATAAAGAAGAAACTTCGAAGAGAATCTCAGAGACACAGCCTAGCAATAGGGAAAATGATGTGCCAGGAACGAAAAGAAATTTTGATAATGGCAAAAGTAATGCTGGCGGTAGCAGGGGAAACGTGCATCAATTTTTAAGAGTTACAATTATATAAAAAGTAATATTTTATAAAAAATAATTTTTATATTTTTAATATTATTATAATATAATCAATAAATTATAATTATTATTAATTTAATTTAATAAAAATAATTTTATTATTATATTTATAAATAATATAAAAATAAAAATTACTTAAAAATATAAATAAATTATATTTTTTATATTTTATAAAAATAAAATTTTTTAAATAATAATTAATTAAATAATTTATACTTTTTTATTTAAAAAAAATAATGAAATAAATGAATGGCTGCAACAGTAAAATGAAGGATTCAACAAAAGGAGTCCTACATCTTAGAGGCTTAAAAGATGATCACAATAATTTGACACCCAGCGCCTTGATTTTGAAAAATGATTTGAAAGAGGTAAATCCAATGGCAATAAAATAAGAGCGCATGGATTACGGAGTCTCATCATCACCGGCACAAATCCCTGGCAATCACCGTGGCCGAGGCACACGCTTAATTAATGCTTCTCGGGCAATGGGGGGCCCGTACTGTGAAATCACGAAAATATCCCCATACGTAGTCCAAGATCACGTGAACCAAGAAAATAAGAGGTTACGGTTTCTAGGAACGGTCATCAGGTAACTCCTCCTGCGATCGTTTGTACAACACTTTCCATACTCCAAAGAAACTGCTCAGTCAAACTTCGCTTAAGCTATTTTGGAGGCTAATCCTGAAGAAAATAAAGAAGAAAAAACAATAAGAGAAGAAAATAAAAATTTTTTTTTTTTTTTAAGTTTGCTTGGTTTAAAAAAATAGAAGAAAAAATATGAAAAAAATTTGTTATATTTGGTGAGGAGAGAAATTTTTTTAACTTCATTTTAATGTAAATTAAATGAGGGGAAATAAAATTTATTAACGTAAAATGTCAATAAGATTCTCTCTATTTAAAATAAAAAATTAATTACATCATTAATATTACAAATTTGTGCAAAATTTATATCAATCAATAAACAGTCAAAAATATCATATAAAAAATTTTATACAAATTTTTTATATATTACGTGACCTCCATTTTAAAATTTAATAACCACCTTAGTTAATAAACATACAACAAAATAATAGAAACAAATCAATATGTTTCAATAAAATGGGTTAGAAAAGTTATTTCATAAAATCATTAAAAATAATGAAGATTTATGAATATTTCATTTTTATATAACAAATTGAAAAGGTATATTAATTATTTTGATAATTTTTTTAAAATTTTAAAATTAAATTAAATTAAATATAAAAAAAATTGAAAAGTTTTAATTTTTTAATAACAAACAAATAATTATAAAAACTTCATAGGAAGTTAACGTAAAATTTTTTTTAGAAAGTTCAATTTTGAAAAGGAGCTCGTCCAATTGAAAGAGGAAGAAATTGCAAACCATAGCTAATTGTAATCATATAAGCAGGAAAGAAAAAAATAATCAAGCTGACTGATAGTAGCTTGTTTTGTGCAGTTGAACATAAAAATTAAAAAAATTGGTATGATTATTTATACAAAAAATAATTGGGAATTGAGTCGTGTAGCTGTAGGCTGGGTCAATATTGGATCTAAGTCGGATCCACGTGACCGACTTGCAGGTCACAGCGACCTGCGCACCTAGATCATGCATCGCGGGGATGCTGCCTTCCAAATGGTTCCTTGGTGCAACTAGAGATAATGGCGAACACTTAGAGCAGAACACCAGCGACTGATAGAGAACCTAGCGACGGACAGTGGTGGATTTGCAAATGAAAGGTAGTGACAGCAAATGCACTACCAAGAAGGGAAACCAAATCAATCTTACAAATCAAAGCTTGGAGGAGAAATATCATCACATTACCTGCTTGAATTCGGCCTTGTAGAAGCAGGGTCAGATTACCCACTTCTTCTAGCAAAACAGATGGCAGCAGCAGCTTGAACCGGTGGAGATGATGAAGAACCGAGCACTATTAGCAACTTTTTCTCAATTTTCTTCTTATATTTGAGTGAAAAAAATATACGTGGGCCCCACTCTACGAAATCTCTGCAATTTTTTCTTTCCTTTTATTTTTCCAGCAAGCCAAGTAGTAGAAAATTTGATTTTTTTGTACTTTTCTGTAGCTTATTTTCTTTTCCCCCTAAAATTACCAGAACCAAGCAAGGGGTAAATTATAAATAATGCTATGTACAAGGTTAGAAGATTGACTAGGATCTTCGATTTAGTTAGAGAAGGCAATAAAGCGAGGTAATAACATATCAGTTGTATATTATTTCATTTTACAATTGCGGTGATCTGCTTCATTCTTATCCTATTTTTTATCATGGGACCAGTTAATACTTTGTTCTTGTGATTCTTAGAACATCGGTGATCCGTTGATAAATTTAAAAAAAAATTAAAAGTTTAAATTTATAAATTTTAAATATATATATAATTAACATTTAATATTTAACATAATATAATAAGATTAGTTTAAAATCATATATAATTTATTTAACTTATCTTAAATTTAAAAAATAATTAAAATAAATATTAATTAAAAAATAATTAATATAAATATTTTTAATTATGAAATTAGTAAAATAAGTTTATAATAATATATATATTTTAATATAATATAAAAATAAAAATAATAATTTATTATTTTGAGACAAGTCAAAGTACCGCAGGTATCTTACCATGCATAATTGTTTTGAATTAAAAACTTGCCCTACACCTAGACCTAGCAAAACAAAAATTTATACTAAATTCGTGCCTAGTAGGATAAATTTCAAAATCTATTTTTTTGCCATCCTTAAACTCGACTTTGATCCAATTGGTGATTATTCATTAATCATATCAGTAAAGGAGCGTGTAATGATCATTATTATAAATTTATTTTTTAATGTCATATATTTTTAACAATTAAAGTAAAAATAATATATATAATATTATAATGATATTTTTAAAAATAAGTATAATTTATTATATTAATTAAAATAATGAGATAGTATTATAAAACTTTATAAAAGATAAAGAGTTTAATATAATAAAATTTAAGATAATAGTTGTACAATAAATCGATGTTAAATATAAATATCACATTAGTTTAAATTCAACTATTATTGAAATGAATATTATGTAGAATATTAGACGTTGTTTGTAAACTAAACCGATGTCTAAAGAAATATTAATAGTTAATGCATATTTGTATTTACTGTAAAGAATATTTGTATTTTAGATATTAGTTTCATATGAAACTAACATTTAAAATAATGTCAATAGCTTACTTATGATTGTATTTACGATTTTATTGAAAATGATAAGAACATTGATGTTTTAGATGTTAGTTATACTTAAAAATTGACATCTAAAAGGTATGTTTAATGAATAAATATTGGTATTTATGATGTGATTAGAAATTATAAGAAATCATTTATATTTCAATGGTCTTTTCATTTAAAATGCACTATAATATTTATGAAGTGAACACTTATTACGTTAATTTTTCAAATAATTGATGTCTAAAAAGTATATCAATGAACTTAACATAAAAAAATTCATTTATAAAATAACAATCATTTGTTAATAATTAACATAGAATGTCTTGTATTGGCTACAAATTGTGGTCTAGTCTCCATTTTAAGCATCTCTGTGATGCCTTAATATCTATTATCCAATTTCAAAATTTAGTTTTGATTAAAAAAGAAGTCCCTTCCATCTTACAAAGCTATATTGGAGGAGTTACAAATCTTATTAAAAAATTTGCCACACCTTTAACATCTCAAGTCTCATAATGTGTATCTTGAAATTTGGATGTGTGTCATAACACAATCAAATTTAAAATATTAGTTTGATAAAAAAATTCTTTCAGTAAAGGATAATAAATTAGGTTGAATCCTAGTAATCTATTTGACATATTCTATTACAATGATTCGCTGACTTTGATTACAAACAAATTGCAGATGGAATATAAAATAAAACAAAACAAAATGCAACTAGATAAGATGCAAGCAATATGTAAGAGTTTAAATAGAATTAAATGGGGGGGGTTTTGATTCAAAATTTTAATAGAATGTATTAACATAATGGAATACAAAAATAACACAAAAAGGTAAAAAATCAATATACCGAAATAATTGATCCAAGGATTTGATAGCTTTTTAATGGATTAATCACACATCATAAATTATTTGACAATTTCAACTAATTTTTTAACCTATAATCATTTAAGATTTGATTAATTAAAATTAGTAGAATTAAGTAACTACTATAATCCGTAAGATAAATTAAAATTGATTTGAAAATAGAATTCAACTGAATTAGAAGATTAAATTAAAAATAAATGATTTAATCTTTCAACCCTCTATTTCCACTGAAAAATAGTAATTAATTAATCATAATTCAACATAAAAATAAATAAACATAAGAAGTCATAAGGTTGAATATAAATTATACTAAATCAATATTCAATTAATGCAATTTCAAGCAATTAGTACAAAGAATGAGAAAAAGAGAAAAATTAAATAGAAAAAGTTAAAATTATATCTTAGAATCTCATAATCCAAATAGAAATGAACCCTAAATTCCTTGAATCAATAAGAAATTTAGCCTTCCATGACTAAAGAAAAAGAGACTTGGAGAGGAGAAAAGTTACTATCTAAAGTTGTATAAAAGTGTTCTTGCCTTTATAGGCATAAAACCCTATATTTGATTTCTTATAGGAATAAACTTAACAAACTAGAATCATATATCTCTTAGGGTTACAAAAAATAAGACTTTGCTAATTTTAAAAGCTTAGAACTTAATTTATAAAACAATGTACTACAAGAGTTATTGTAGTAAAATCTCATAAGTTTGACTTCTAACAATATAAAACCATTAAAATTATGTAGTTTTATAAACTCCAAACATGAAAGTTGTAAAGCTATGTCTTAAAAAACTTTGGACACTAGTTTTATCTTAATTGAACTTTTGAAGCTCTATAAATAACCTAAAAATTGAAACTAGTTCAACTTGGGTAAAAATACAACATCAACTTCTTAGGTAAATTTGACCTTCCAGATGTCTAAACTTGGTTATGACCAAAACATGAAAGTTGTAAAGCTTCCTTTAAGCATTTAAACAATATAAAGATTAGCCAAATATAATATCCAAAACTTAAGATATAGCTAAAATTTTAAAATAGTTTAAAAATCCAACATTAACCAAACAATTTCAAAATATTAGAAAATTAATCTCCAATCACATAATAAGGTTAATTCCATATGATTAAGCCTATGTAATACACTAACAGGCACAAAATAAAAGGAAGTAATATATATAGAATCTAACATATCAAGATTCTAAAGGAGAGGTAAGTTTTTTTATAAGACATGCATATTTCTCTAATTGGGCTTCTTAAGATTAAAGGAAAAATTATCCTTGAATTCACTTCAAACTCTAGCATAAATAATGGAGATAAATGTATTATTGAGATGTTGAATATATATTTGCTATTCTTAAATAGAAGCTTCCTTCCACCTCAGTTTCCTTATAGAAGCGTTGGAAAGCTCCTTTTTTAGCATTAGCAAGTTATACTTAAGTTATATAATTAGCCATCTAACTCAAGTATGAAGAATTAAACAAAAGAAAATTAGCAATAAAGATTATGTTAAATATTAATGTATTTATTATTGCTTAGACATGATCCTCCCTATACCTTAATTTTTCCATGACAATGTAGGAAAGATGCCATCTTAGCATTGCTAAGTTGTATATAATAGGCCCTTTAGTTCAAAAGCTCTTAAGCATAAGAATTATTTATTTATTGTATTAATATATTAGTGCATTTACATTACTAAGTTATATATATATATATGTTGTATAATAAGCATGATGATTTGAGTAATCAAACCATCATGCCTATTATATATTGTATATTCAAAATTGATTATTTATTGTATTAGACTATTAATTGATGATGTAATGATATATATGTAATGAATTGGTTTATGTAATGAGTTAAAAAAATTTATAAAAATAAATAAAATTATAATGTTATAATTTATCATTGTTTCCATTCTCATATATTTCTTTTCTTACATTCATAATTTTATGCACATTGATGGCTTTTTACTTCTGAATATTTATTGTTTCCAATGCATAATGAATTAAGAATGTTACTTTTTCTCTTTAAATATTTAAAAAAAATTGATTAATATAAGTTTCAAAACTTTTTGTGTTTTAATAGATAATTATTTTAATGCATAATGAGTTAAAAATGTTACTCTTTTCTTTTAAAAAATTTAAAAATAATTATTTGATATAAGTTTCAAAGACTTCAATATATTGATTTACTTTGTGTATATGTGTGTGAAAAATAGAACATTTTGCTAAAAATAAAATATTTTGATATAATGAAAAAAAAAAACATGTAAGAACTGATGTCTTTATGCTATTATATTAGTTTTTTTAATAACCAAAATATTAAACTATGTTTCACATATTCAGGTTGTTTATTTAAACCAATGTGGATAGTATGTATTTAATGTGATAGATATTTCTGAACTAACATGTTATATTTAACCATTAAATTTCTAATTCAAACATCAATTTTAATATATAACTAACATGGAATATCCAATAATACCATTTTACATTTTAAATAATTTAAGAAAATGAGGAATAGAGTTAAAGTAGAAGGTAATCTTTAACTCAATGCTAAAAAGTAAAGTATAAAGTTCTTTAATCTTTCTCTTAAGATTCATTCTATCCTGAGAAAATACTTCCACTAACGTTAAAAAAAACTCCCATTCAACTTCTCATTCATCCCCCAGCTCATTGAAGTCTTCTTTATTACCTTAAGGTGCAGTTGTGATACTTATTCTTATTCTAATCACAAGGAAGAACTATATATACTGTGATTGTGTAACTTTTATTGAATTAGATTTCGTGTATCAATTCCTTTTTTTTTTTTGGATTTTAGGTGGATTAGGTGATCATATATGTTTAGTAACTTTATTAAAACTCTTATTTTGTTTAAATGTTTGTACATGTATTCTTTGATGTATAAATTTCTTGTATATTTATTTACATTCTAATTTAGACTGAGTAATCATGAATTGTGAATAGATATCTATTAATTGTCTAACTTCCAAATATGCGAAAAAAGGTCAATGAGTTTAATACATTTGCTATAGATAAAGAGAAAGAGAAGGAAATTAGTAATGAGCTTATATTGTGTCGTTGTGAGGAATATGTCTGTATTAGAATGCTTAATCTAGTGGAGATAAGAGTGCATATATTTTTCAATGGTATTGACTAGGGGTATCAATGATGGATATGTTATAGAAAAGGTGAGTTATCTAGTTTATCTCGTACCTATGAAGGCAAGAAAGCCCACAAAAAATGATAACATATAAGTGGAAGCAGATAATCAATTAAAAACATGGTTCATAATGTTAAAGATAATTTTATTGAGCACTTACATGTTTTTCATAAGTTGTTAAGTAATGCGGAAAAAGTTCTATATCCAGGTTATACTAAATTTACACAATTATCTGATGTGTTAAGATTGTTTAATTTGAAGGTAAATTATAGTTGGGCTGACAAAAACTTCATGGTATTATTATAATTCTTGAAATAAATGCTTCTCGATGATAATAAGCTATTGGATTATACTTATAAGACCAAGATAGTTATCTGCCTAATGGGTACGAGGTACAAAAAGATATATACTTGCTCTAATAATTGTATATTGTACCAAAATGAGAATAGAGCTTTAAAGAAGTGTTTAAAATGTGAGGCATTATGTTACAAATTGAGGAAGAATGATAGCATCAATAGTAAAAGGCCTTTAACTAAAGTGGTATGGTATTTTCCAATAATACCAAGGTTTAAATGAATATTTACCATATAAGGGTTGCTAAGAACTTAATATGATATGTAGACTAAACAATATTTGATAGCAAGTTTTGGCATTCAATTGATTCTTCTCAATGATAGACAGTTAATACATTGTTCCTTGAATTTGATAGTGAATCAAGAAAACTTAAGCTTACACTTTGCACTAATGGAGTGAAGCCCCATGGTAATATGAGTAGCAAACATAATACATGGCCTATTACGTTAGTGATATAAAATCCATATTCTTATTTGTGCTTGAAGCATAAGTACATCATGTTGTCTTTATTAATTTCAATGTCAAAATAACCATGAAATGACATAAATATCTTCTTGACACTACTTATTGAAGACCTAAAAATGATATTGGAAGAAGATATGTTGGTTTTTTATGTGTATCTTTAAGAATCTTTTATTTTACATGCCATACTATCTTACACAATTAATGACTGCTTAATTTACAATAACTTATTTGGCTATAGCATTAGAAGGTATAGAGTATGCCCAATTTGTGAAAATAATACATGTTCTTCTTAACTCAAGTATAACAAGAAAATGATGTACCTCAATTATTAGAGATTTTTACATCATAGTCATTGATATCATAAGCTAAGAAAAGCTTTCAATGGGTTACTAAAAGAAGTAATGACTCCAATTCTTTTAACTAGAGATCAAGTACTAATGAACTGAATGTAATAAAATTTTCAAACATATTACTCATATTATTACTGGCAACTAAATAATGTCATTGATGTATTAATAATGTATAATTTTATGTTTTAGGTTTATAAGTAAATTAAAAATGTTAATGTCATTCTTAAAAAACCTTACAAGCTCGTAAATGGAATACTTCATAGAAGAAGAAATCTATATTTTTCAATTTTTTATACTAAAAAAAATTATTTATAAGGCACAACATTAATATCATGCATGAGGAGAAAAATATTTGTGATACTCTAATTGGAATATTATTGAACATATCAAGAAAGATTAAGAATGGAGTGAGAGTTAGGTTAAACTTTGTTGAAATATCCATTGAGAGAGAATTAACACTAAAAAGAAGTACTTCATATACATTTCTTCTATTAGCTTGTCATACTCTTTCTCAAAACGATGAGACAAGTTTCTATAAGTATCTACTTGATGTTAAGCTGGTAAAGGGAATTATTCAAACATTAATAAATCAGAAGTTAGTCAGCTTGAAATTTCATGATTACCATGCTCTAATATAACAATTATTATTGGTGACTATTTAATCAATCTTGCCTAAACATGTAGAAACGTTATCACTAGACTTTATTTCTTCTTTAATAAAATATGTAACAAGGTCGCTGACCCTGAGAAGTTAGACAACTTGTAAAGACAAGTTGTGGTTATATTGTGTTAGATGGAGATGTACTTCCTATTTTTATTCTTTGATATCATAATACATCTAGTTGTCCATTTGGTGAGAGATAAAAAATTATGTAGGCTAGTTTACTTGAGATGGATATATCCCTTTTAAATGATGTATGAAAATCTAAAAAGGTCATATAAGGAATAGACATTGACGGAAAGGATGCATTATTAAAGGCTATATTGCTAAGAGGTAGTTGAGTTTTGTAATGACCACCTATTAAATAAAAATTCTATTAGACTTTTAAAGTCTCATCATGAAGTAAAGGCATATTAAATAGTAAGCATAAGCCTTGAAATGTGTATGCAAGCCCACTTTATATCTTGCATAATGCTAATGAAGTTTAACATTACATGGATAAACATAGGGCCCTTCTAAAGGGACAATATTGTACAAGAAATTATTAATATATCTAAACTAAACACAATAGATCATTCTTCAATTAGTTCGAGAGTTGAGTTTATTATTGGATGACACAAGGGTCATTAGATGCTATTTTTTAGAACATTAGATAAATGGCATAGGTGTCATGCATGGAGATCATCTTTTATTATGAATATGACATCAATAGGTATTCTTGCTATATAAAAGGTCATGATAATGAGAGCATTATGCATAATATTAAGGTTACTTTAGTGGTTCAGGTTATACATATGAGTAGTTCTGAAAATAGGAACCTTGTTGATGTTAATATGTTATAGTACGAGGTCATTGAAGATATTTAAGAGCCTAACTACATTATGTTTAAGGACCACGTGTTTCATTATTAATGGGTTAAGAATAAAAATGACATTGAGGTCACTAAGTTAGGACTCATGTTAGCGGATCTTCATGAAGAAGGTCATAAGGGGAGACATTTATAATGGCATCCTAGGTAAAATAAGTGTTTCATATCATAGACCTGTTTGCTCATAAGTAATGTGTAGCTAAACTAGAAAAGAGATAAATTGTTAGTGATGGAGATGAAGAAGAATTAGAAGATAATATTGAGAAGATTCCTCCTTTCTCTATAGGAATACCTCTGGTGGACAATGTAGGTGATAGAGAGGAGTTTTACATATAAAATGATGATATTAAGAGGATATAGGTTAAAAATACTCCAAGACATATTAGAAGAGATTGAAGGTAATTTTGCTCATCATTTCTTATGGCCATATTATATGTATAATAAGTGACATTTCTAAATTATTAAATAATTTCTAATATGTGTTTATAATAAATGCATTTTTGTATAATAAATACCATTTTTGTAATAATATTATTTAAATGATAATTTAGTGACTAGATTCTATAATTAGGTTTGGTTACAGCTATAGGTGTAGTAGGTTATAGGCGAATATAGATAAAAAGAATCATTAAATAATGTTGCTTATGACAAATAACCGTCATCTTCATTGTCATATTAAGTTAATTATTTAATAGAAATTGACATTATATATGAAATTTATGTTATGGATTAATGTCAATTTTCAATGGTAGTTCCCATATGAACATTATAATCTATATTCCATGTCAATTTATTATGTTAGTTATACATTAATATTTAATGTGAGTAGTTGTTCAATACTCAAGAATTAAAGACATTAGTTTTTATGTAGAACAACCAACATTGTATTTATGTTCCACATTAGTTCGAAACACTGTTGAATATGCCAAATATGTAACATCACTTTTATAAATGTCGAGTAGAAACTAATATCAAAATCTTAAAACAATCGATGTTAAAGGGCAAATCAATAGTAATAGACCATAAGTAGGTTAACATATAAGATAAGTTGAATTACTTCATTAAGGACGATTGTAGTAGAAAAACTAACCAATTAGCACTAGGTAGCTGGGGACTCTTGAATTGACTAATACAATCATTTTAGAATCTTCAAGCAATAGGTGAAAAAGACCATTTTACTATAATCCAAAACCTTTCGATCCCTCCTTATATAAATCAATTAGGTACAAATCTTCACTCTCCTAAACTTTCTCACTACTACTTCTCCTAATACTACTATCTTTCTCTTTTTAACTTCAACATCAGAAGGACTTTGCCAAAAATCATTATTTAAGGACTTGTTTGCAAGACATACACAACCAATTGCTATGGTGACATGGTGGATAACCTTTTAACCTACAATAACATTCTTGATTTTGGCAAAGTAAAATATAAACACACAAATTTTACGTTGAAGGTTTAAACCTTGAATACATGTACTAAAAAAAATTCAAAAATAATATCAAATCATTCCTTTGCTAAATGATTTTTGAGCATATAAGTTTTATCCATGGATTAGGATCAATAATTTCTTTTGTTATGCTAGCTTGAGTATGACATTAACGAAGGTCGGTCATGTTACATATAACTTTTATCTTTTGAAAATTGATTGATTATGTGTCTATTGTAATGTTTTAAAACCTAACTTAACCATCAACCTTATAAGATGATTGGGTTAAGGTTGGACTAATTCAACTAGTTTAGCTAAATAGTTAAATTGATAAAAGCATTTTTATATTTTTACATATATATTGTAAAAATTTATCATACCATATAATTAATATAAGTATTTTTTACATTATTAAAAATAATTTAATAATAAATAATTTAGGTAATTTTTTAAAAAAATCACAAATTTAATTATTCAAATTTTCATATCCCAAACATATAATATATTTTAAGTGAAATTAATATATATAAATATATTCAAAATTGGAATAAGTGAACTATATTTATTAAAACTTGTGTAAGAAAAGGAAACAAATTTAGAACTAATATATTATTTGCAAAATAAATGGTCTATTGTTTGAAAACAATGGTCTATTGTCAACAAATTTTAACATTGTTAGCTACAATATTTAAGGCTATATAACTTTACAACTTTTCTCTTTCTAAAAATAGATATAAGGATCAAATTCATAAGTTAAAAATTAAGTTTTACATGACTTAGATTTAAGAGTCAAATATGATATATAAGTCAATAAGCTTGATTAGTTGGACAATACAAACTCATCTCTTAGGCTAGTTAATCATACTTAGTAATTGTCTTGAGTTGGTTAAATTTGGAGCATTACAAATAATATGGCATAAATCTTGGCCATAAGATTTGATGAACCTAATGAGAATGTTAGGTTATTTGAGTAGTGACCATTTATAAAGTCTCACATCAATTAACTTTGAGATTAAATATGATATATAAGGCGTAAAGCTTGACTCTCTGGGTGATTTAGGCTAATCTTTTAGGTCAGTGAATTATGTCTAGCAATTTTCTTTAGTTAGTTAAACTTAGGGTGTTACGTATGGTATTAAAGCCTTTGATAACTATATACTATGGTTGGCACAAATTTTGGATCATAAGATTTGATAGGCTTAACAAGAGCTTTAGACCATTTGAACTAAGGAGATTATAAAACAACACATTAATTATATTTAAACGTTAAGTATAATATATAACTCAACAACTTTAAGTACCTAAATAAAACATTACACAAAAAATCATCCATTCAAAGAAATTTCCATATACTCCAATTATAATACTTGTCTTTACTCTTAACCAATGGAGAGAAGTTAATTTCAACCTTTAATGCATTAAAAATTGAAAGTTACACTTTTCAATGTATGTAGGTTACATAAAATTGATAATTAACTTGTCTTTACTGATTAAGAGTAAAGACAAATATTATAATTAGATTATTCTCATTATACATGAAATTTTTTTTAAGAATATAGCATGCACTATATGATATCAACTACAAACTAATAAATATGTAATTAAGATTAAATACTATTTATTAATTAATCATGTATCAACTTATGATTTCTTCTCTATATATAATACAAATGATGACTTTCTAAAATATATACTTACAAATGATCCCTGTTTAGTATTTTTCCCCCCTTAATGATCATTAATTAATTAAGGCTATGCCAATATTCATCACTCTTATTCTCAACATCTTTAATTAAACTTTCCTTCTTCTTTAGAAAATCTTTTAGTGCTTTAGGTTCAAATGGAGAAGGCATTGTACATGGAGGTGTGTAACTTGGTGACATGACCATAGACTCAACCATAAACTTCTTCTCCAAGCCATGCATAGGACATGCCATTGTTTCTGAACAAATCTCAACTGCTCCTTTAGGTATGACCGGTTTGAATCTCAAAAGCTTTGCATATTCTTGTAGTAAATGAAACATGTAATCATATACAAACTTCATCTTTAAATCTTCATAGAGGAAGGTTGTTCCTTCTTTGCCAATTGCTTGTGCCTAATTTATATTTCAAAAATAAGTATTTGGTTCTATTAATGAAATGATCAGTAGTTTAATAAACCTAACAATATCATTTCAAAAATTATTAGAAATGAACTTAAAACAAGTTTAACGATGAAAAGCTACTTGAAAATTCTTAGCTAGCCATGCTTATCATGTCATTTTTTAATAAATTAAAAGAGAAGTAGACGTAAAATATATCTTTTTAGAGCATTTTTTCGTTTTTTTTTAATCAACTTCTTGTTATGTTAGAGAGAGATATACATAATGTTTTCATAAGTCTCATTATACATAAAAATAGATTCTAGGTACCACTAAATATAAAAATTATATTCGTTTCTATCTCATATAATTCAAATACAACTAAAAAAGAAAGGAAAGGATCTCAAGTCCTTCTAAAATGAAGCAAGTCTCATGCATAAATTTTATGAGGCCATGCAAGCAAGAGAGTTAGAGAAATTTTTATATACTTCAATTATAAAGAAGGCAAAATTACCAATTTCACCTTTGAAATTATAAATTACTCACAAAATTACTTTTAAATTATATTGAATGACCAATTTCATCCTTAAACAATAGTCTTTATAGACAATTTCGTCTCTTTGTATAGATATTCATGAAAAAAATATTTTGTAGGATTGTGTGCAAACTGATAAAATTATTTATACGAATTATTATTTAAAGACAAAATTAGCCATCCAGTATAATTTAACGACCACACTTTGAGTAATTTAAATTTCAAAGATGGAATTGATAATTTTATCTTATAATAATATTTCATCTAACAAAAAGAAATGAATTGCCAATTTTGTTATCCACTTCTTTTAATTTTGTGAAATCAAATTGCTTTGGAAATTACACATTAGAATTTTCAAGATAATAAAAAATAAAATATATGGAACACCTTTTGATTTTTTTCATTGTGCATATGACCCCCTATATTATGAAAATACATAAATAACCCACTCACACTTTCAGTAAAAAATGTTAAAATCCATCCAAAAACCTAATAAGATATCACCTAGTCCCAAAGCACCTTCTTCTCAAACCTTTTTGCAAGCAAAAACATTATTTATTTGTCTATTTCTTTTTAGATGTTAGCCATAAGCATTATTTATCTAAAACCACCTTCTTCAAGTATTGTTGTTAGGCACAAACTTAGCTTTCTAATTACAAGAATGTACACTTAGCTGTGCAAATTATGAAATGAAGGAAGAGAGAAAACCAAGATTCAACATTAAAAAATATTGGCAATATAATGTTCGGCTCTAATTAATCGGATTTAAATTTCAATACTAATTTCCTTGATATATAAAAGGCAATCTGATGGATTAGAGGCAGCAAATTAGATCCTAATTGGTTGGGTTTTTCTTCAAAATAATCTTTATTGCTGCCTTAGTTTAGTCAAAATTAGTCTGGAACCATGTAAAACATATTAGAAATCCTAAATCTTTTGTAATAAAAATATCAGAAGGTGCAAATGAATCCTTTCTTAGGTATTACCACTCAAGGAAATATGTACATAAGCCTACTTATCATATCATTTTTAAGTATTATCATCCAAATGCTATCAGTTAAGAATATGTGAGCCTATTGTGTTCAATGATCACTTAATTCTTTTCCATCAACGTTAATAATAAATGATTGTTAATTTATTATTTTTATTTTTATCTAGTAATCATAATTAATTACTAGACAAATAATTATTGGACAAAATAAAATCACACATTTTCAATTGATAATATTTAAGTAATAATATTTAGAAATGATGTGGTAAAAAGTATTTATATAAACATTTCCCTCCTTTCAAACCAATTTTTGATTGTTCTTTTAATCGTTTTGGATGGATTAGCTATACGGTAGTGCGTCGCTTTTATTGAATTTTGGAATGAATTAGCTGGTGGAAGGGGTTTGTGGCATACTTTTGGAAGTGCAAGTGGTGTATCTACACATTTTAATATGTATATATGTGTGTGTATGCGCATATTATAGTGGTAGGATAGTATTAATAATTCAGTCCTATTTTTATATAAATATTATTAAGTGTATTAATTTTTTAATTTAACAATGTGATTTAATAGGAATTCTATAATTTTTGGCAAAAAATAATTATTTATGAGAAAATTATATTACTGAATTAAAAAAGTATTTAAATAATATTTGTATGAAAATAATATAAATTTTTTAATATTAGAATAATATTATAAATTTTTTCCTGTAATTGTGCTCGATGTGCACACGAGAATCTTCTAGAATTTGATAACTCGAAGGTTATATTTGCAATTTATCCTTCAATTTATAAGTATTTTTGAAGTTGAGGGAGGAAGAAATTTAGAAAAGGAATTACCTTGTCGGTCTGGGTATTGCCCCATTCCACTGCAAACTTGATATCTTTGCAAAGATTTTGGGGTCTGATGGGCCAGAAGTGCTGCGAAGGTATCAAGCTTCTTGTGAAGAAATCATAGTAATTAGGCTTTACCAACAGAGTCATTGAGTCACATGCTAATATGTATTTTTCACTCACAGACCATGCAATTCCTTCCACATAAATCTTGTACCTTCGCAACACAAACAAAATCCACTGAATCAATGACAAACAGATAATAGATTTAGAAAGAATTTACAACCTAACCTAAAATCATATTAATGTTATTGGAGTCACCTCCTTCCATGTGAGGATTTGTGTGTCCTGGCCGGCGGGCCCCAGGACCTCGTATTAGAGGGTGTAAAACCCAGGTGTCACTCAATTTTTTTTCAAATTATAAATATGAAATTTATAACTATTTTATATACTTACCTGTGAGTACATTGTTTTTCTAGCTGTGTGGTCTTGAACCCTGTGTTAACTTCCTTACCCCAGTCCTGAAAAGATTGAGACAGTTATTCCTTTATTCTTTTATCCTGGAGGTGAGGCACGAGTTTGATATTATTCTCGTGGGTTTTCCTCCGACACGCCCTTGAAAATGCTCTTAGTTTTTACGAAAGTCAATAAAATTTGTAATTTTCATATAAAATCTTATAACTTGATCATAAAAACCTGCATATGTGTACAAATTATGTGTATAATAAGTATATAAAAATTTATGAAAAAATTATGAAAATTTTGGGTTGCGATTAAAAGTTGCAACATCTAATAAATAAGTTGTAAGATACAAGATAAAAAAGAAGACTTTTTCCGATATTGTCTTGAAAAATTATAGTACGCATACAATTTGTTACGAGTTTTATAAGAGCATAAAACTCGTAAGATTTTATATAAAGTGTTTAATTTTTTATAATAACATAAATTATAAAGAGTATAATTATTTATATAAAATTTACAACCTTTTCATAAGATTATACAAATTTTTTCATAAATCTTACAACATGCAATAATGATGGTTATAACTTAAAAATTTATTGCAAGATTTTAAGGGAAAATTATAAATTTTATATAAAATATTACAAATTTTGTCAAAAAATAGCATAAATTTTGCATCAGTATTTCCTATTTTAAAAGAGTAGCAATGAATTCCCACAGAAAAAAAGTGTAAATTTTAACAAAAACGTTCCAAGTGTATGATATGATTTCTTTCAAGGTGCATTGGAGCATAACCCTATTTTCTTCTTCATTGTTGTCCTTTATATTTATCATTAATGAGTTAAAAACACGGATAAAATATATTGAGTTATTCTGTAAGGTGCTCTATTTTTTTAAAATGTTAATTACAATTTATCCAGAACATGAGGAACAAGGGGATACAAATAAAAATATACAAGGAATAATTAAATGTATCTTAAAAATAATTAATAAAATAATATTTTTATGAGATTAAATTATAAAAAGCTTCAATTTGTACAATATAAGAAACTAATTCAAATAGACACAATCGGGTAGGAAAAAGCATTAAATTAGTACAACAAATAAGAATAGGTCTAAGAGTAGACTACGATCTCTAAATATGAGTTATATAATATAATAGTTTATAAAACCGGTATTAATATTATTCTAAAAAAATCTATATTAAAATTGAAGAAAAAGATGCCTGTTAACTATGAATAAGAAAATGATATTAATTAAAAAAGTAATAGTGAGAGAATTTTAATAATTTTTTATTAATGTAATAATACAAAATGATTAATAATATAAAATTAATTTATATTGATAATGAATTAAATTTAAATCTTATTAGTAAAAAATTTCAATTACAATTAGTTTATTATTGATGTGTCACCTCCTTATTAATTGATAATGTGAAATATTTTATATTATTAATGAATCAAATTTAAATCCTTCTAAAAATATTGAAAAAGGATAAAATTAAAAGAAAATGTAGTGGAGATACCCATAAGAGATTAAAATTTCACTTAGCTAAAAACAATTACACAATATTTGCAAGCAAAAAATAACGTTGAGGACCAAAACCGCCCCTTTGCGGCTTTGCCCCCAAATCCGTCGCGGGTTGAGCACTGAACCTTCTTTTCACATTTTTCCATGTTGAGATTGAAGATAAATCAAATAAAAATATGAAGTAGAAAATATAAAATGCTCTTATTTAAATTTTCAAAGTCATAAAATTATCTCATTAAATTTCACAAATTTTGAAATTAACATTCTTCACCCACTTAATTAAAGATTTTATCAAATTATGTATTCTTTATTAAATTTTTTAACAATGATGAAAATATTATAGAATATTGATTTGTCTTATTATTTTTTCATATATAATTTTACAACTCAATCGTAAGTATTTAATTAAAATCATATATATAATTAAATTTCTGTTGATTATCTAATGCGAAAATCATGTGTACAAATGACAAAAGAATAATATATTACAATATTATAATTCTTATTTTAAAAATTTATATAATTTGATAAAATAATTATTTAAGTAAATGGTAGATATTATTTTAAAATTTTATAAAATTCAAGAAAATAATTTTTCAAAATTTTAAAATTAAAAAAATAAAATACAACCACTTAAAGTTGAATGGAATATTTTAAATTTTTCTCAAAAATCAATTCGAATGCGAAATGTGTATCACTTAAAGAAATGAATAGGGCAGCTTGAAATCATTTACCAGAGTATATAAGTGGGCCTTCCAATCATATTCAACTGAGCCCAGGGAGTTGCATTTCATGAGATCTTGCCTAACGGAAGAAGTGTACTGGTTACCCCTCCAAAAAGCATACGGTACTCTTTTCTTCCATTCGGTCTCCTTGTTGCCTTCTTCTATACTCTGTAATATTGGCTCCCACGGCCTTATGTTGGTCTCAATCCTAGTTAAAGAAAGAAGGAACATATAACACTGCTATTATCTCCCAGGATTCTAAACCACGGTTGTAGTAAATGGTCTAGTTATACATATTTTTATCGTTGATATATGTTTGCATAGAATTTTATAAAATTTTATATAAAATCATATATATTATTTAAAATATTTTTTTATTAATTTTTCTATTTTATTTTATTGAAATATTGAAATATATTTGCTTCTGTTGATCTTTAAATCTTGACTATATCACTGATTGTAATTATATTGTAAATTTGTAATCAGGAGGTTAAATTGTTCTCTTGCTTTCTATAATTTCATTTAATTTTTAATTAGATCCTTATAATTTAAAAATTTTAAATTAGATATTTATAATTTTTTTGTTTAAAATCTTATTTTAATTTCTATAAAAATAAATTTATATCAGTTTGATTCTTTTAAGATTAATTTTATGTTAAATTTTAATTCATTATGCAGTAATTAAATTTAAAGGTTATGATTCCACATATACGTAAGAAAATTCATATCGTTAGCTATTTTTATAAATTTTGTAAGAGCTTTTATAATTTTTACTAAAAGTTAGAACATTAATATAATAATAAAAAAAATTTAAATAATTTTTTATGCAACTTTAAATGAAAAAAATTAAAACTTTTATGTTTTAATTGTATGCAAAGTTTATGCATATTTATTATTTTTAATAAGAAGTTATAAAATTTTTATATAAAAATTATAATTTTTACGTTAGCTTTCCATAAAAACCTGTAAAATTTTCAACCCCTCACCAAAGCATCACCTAGAAACTTGTAAAATTGTATAGACGCTTTACCTACCACCCCCAGAAAGTCCAATCTGGAAAGGCAATGTCAAAAGCATCTTCGTGCCCGCAATAATGGAACATGGGCGGCGGCGCCGTTCCTTCTGGTCTTCCAAAGCTTCTTTTATCAACCATCGTTACATCACCACACTGAAACAAGAGCTCCAAATCCGGCACCTTCCCTGGATACAACCTTAGCAGCTGTAAAATTCCCCAAAATGTAAATACATCTCTTGTTTGAAACGATTTCTTATACTGTTCCACGTAGACTTTTCCGTTCAAGATCACAAGCCTGAAATCTGAGATGCTATTAGCTCTTTCCAACACTTCTCGCGTGATTCCATTCTTCTTCCATGGTTTTAGATCTTCGTGGATCCATCTGAAGTAGTCTGGACATGAGGTGTTTGATGAAATGCGCCAATCGGATGTTGCCGGGTAGTGTGCTGGGCAGGTTGATGTTGAGCTTCCGTTCAAACAGTTGAGTGGATACTGATTAGTTTGATTGGAGACTGTAATTGATTTGAAAAGAGAGGTGCTTATACCTAATTTTGACTGCAAGAAAAGAACCAGAACTGGTTACTCTGGCAATCAGTATATCATAGCACAAAAATTGTACTAAGATAGCACACATAATATTTATAGTTTCATTGACAAATAAGATCTATACTAAAAAAAAAAAAAAAACAAATCTTATACCAATATCTTTGAAGCATATTGTGAACTTGATTCATATAAAGTCACGATTCCTGCTTCTCTTATCTTATAATCACTTTTTCATAAATATAATATTTGATATCCCGGTAATAATTATTATATATTTAATAGAACCGTAATTTAATGAAATGATATAGGTGCTTGCTATGGTGCCCCTTGGGTTTGGTACCCGGGGTGATATGGCAAAATATAAGCCATTGGATGAGATTACAAAAGTCTTAGCATTGACTTAGTAATATCATCCAATGGCTTGTATTTTGCCACACCATCTCGGGTTTGGTACCACTAGGGGCACCTTAGAATTCATCAATGATATAAGAAAATTAATAAATATAATATTTAATATCTCATTTATAAAAATAATAGTTATTACATCTCTTAAATTTTATAATTATTATTATTAATATCTTATTTTTATATTTATTATAATTATTTATCATTCTCTTGGCCAATAATACTAAAATAAATAATAAATAATTAAAAAACTAAAAAAAGATGTATTTAACATTATTAAGATAAAATTCATTAATTTATATAACATTCTTTTATTTATTTTAACATTACATGTAAAGGAATGGATGAATAATTATAATAAATATAAAAATAAAAAAAAATAATTATTATTATAAAATTTGAGGGATATAATAATTATTACTTTCATAAATAAGAGGCTAATGTATATATGTATGTATAGGTGAAGTTATAGCATTTCATTAAGTGCGAACTTCACGGTCCTGAAGGCGTTTTGTATTAATTTAACTAAATTTAATATGAAGTTGATTTGATCCTATCTATTTAGTTTTAAAAGGACTTCGTATAGAAAAGTCCTTTAAAATTAAAAAGAATAACTAAAATTAAAAGAAGAGTATCAAAAAACTATTAATAACATGATTATTTTTATTGTGTATCTTTTTTTTAAAAAATATTGTTTATATTCTAAACCAAGTACTTGTTATGATGTTTGAAGATTTTAAAATTTAGAATGATATGATATGATTTGTAATTATTACATTAAAATTATTTAGTTATAATTATTTATTTTTTAATAAATATAATTAAATAATTTAATCTAATAATTTTTAAAATTATCATATCATTCATTTACTCCATGAAGTGTATGAGACAGAATTTTAATTGAGATAAGAAAATCGAAGTTAACACAATAAATTTTAATACATATTTAAAAGTTATTTGGTTTATATAAAACATGAGTTCTCATTAGGAAGTTGAAATTATTAGGAAATAATTTCCTATGTAAATTTTTTAAACAATCTTTAAAGTTGTTTCATTGATGTTGAATAACTGATACTTCTTAAAAAATAATTATATATATTTTATTTAATTTAATTTTAAATTTCTCAATAAGTATTAACAAAAATAACTATTATATTTTTAATATCATTTTAATATATATCAATAGATTTTAATTATATCTAATTATCTCTTTTATATTATATTTCTAGTTTCTCTTTCCATCATAATGTTTTAAATTAATAATTTCTTATTTTTCATTTACTACATGTATCTTAAATTAAATTAGTATAATTATAATAAAATATAATTTAAATAAAAATATTAGTTAAACAAATTACTTCTATCAAATTTATATAAAGTAGGCAAAAATACATAATTTTATTTTTGATAGAATAATAGATATATCATAAATATAATTACATTTAGAATTTAATTTTTATTATAATTATATTTATAATTTATATTTTTTATATAATATTTAATATATATTTTATTTGATACTCATTCTATTTACTATATAATTAATAAAATAATTTTATTATATATAATTGATAATTATATTTATATAAATATATTTATATTTATAATTAACAAATTATATTTATTATTAATAAATAAAGTTATTATAATTTTTAAATAACAAAGATAAAATATTAAAATAAATATTGGTTAAATTAAATAATAATGGAAAATTTTTTGAACAACGATGAATAACTATCTATGATTTATGAAAAAATAAAACTTCCTCCCTATTAATAATTACTTACCAATTAAATAACTTAATTATTTCCTATTTTCAGAAAAATAAAACTTAATTTGTCACCTACGTAAAACTTAACTTGACATCCCCGGTCGTGCACTAAGTTTAGCTCAACACGTAACCAAATTTTTATTAATAACGTGATGCTTGCTTGGGTGTCGAATTTGATTTTAGTATAACAAAAAGATAATATAAATAAAGAAAATCGTATAAACAAAATACTATATTAATATATTAGCAAATTTAACTATTAAAATATTTAATTTATAAATAAATATAATAAATAATTAATTTTTATAGTATAAAGACCCACAATTACATTGATGGTACAGAAACTTTTCTTTGATATTAATCTTTTACTTTTGTTTAGATGGAAAAAAAGAAAAAATTTAAAAATTGTATTCTTTCAATATAAATAAAAAATATAAAATAAAATATATACTTAAAATTTTATAGTTAATGAAAATTTTAATTTTTTAATTTAAAAATTTTCTTTTCCCCACTTTTACTTTATTCTCCCGTTCAAACAAATGGTTAATTTTTCTCGCCTTTATTCTCCCCTTCTTTGTTAAGTTAAAAAACTGTCAGAGCAAGATTTTTTTTATTTTTTTAGGGGTCAGTGCTAGAGTTAGGCCAGCGCTAGGGGAAGGGCCGGCCGGCGCCCAAAATTTTCATATCCATGTTATTTTGAGAAAGATACTTTAATTTTGTAGTTTTAATAATATTATATTTTTTTAATTTTCAAATTTATATGTATCTCTTGAAATACATAAAAATATTATATTTAAATTTAAATTGAATATTTCATAATTAAAATAATATAAAATATAATTATTTATTTAAGAAAATACATATTATTTTCTTCAACTTTAGATAATTGATTTTTTTTCAATTTTATAAACTTGAAAGTTACTTCTTAAATTATACAAAATTTGAAATTAATATTCATTACTAATTTAATATATTATTTTATTAAATTACATTATTTTTATGATACTTTAGGTAAAAATTATAATAGTACAATATATTAATTTATTTTATTATTTTATATATAATTTTTATTTTATATAATTAATTAATAATAAATAAATTAGATATATAAAATTTTAATTAAATAAAAAAAATTCAAGAAATTACAGGTAAAAAAGTAATGAAATAAATTAATATTACGATTGTTGTTTAAAAAATTATTAAAAATGATATAATTTAATAAAATAATTAATTTTATTGACAATAAGAATTAATTTTAACTTTTGTATAATTTAAGGAAGTAATTTTTAAATTTTTTAATGTAGAAAGAAGCGAAATCCTATCACCTTAAAGTTAAAGGTACTATTTTATATTTTTTCTTTTTTCAAATTGAACAATAAAAATGTTTTAAATATTTTTTATTAAATATATATCTTGATTAACTTTGAAATAATTAAATAATCATTACACTTATCTTGAAATTTGAATTTTTTAATCAATCATATTTTAACCTTTTAAACTCAATCAGAGTATAAATTTTAGTGCAAAATACTTGGAATATCCGGTATTGTTAAATTTGAATTGTATATTCATTTTTTTAATGATTTTGAAATAAAAGAATTTGAATTTGTGCTTAATGTAGCATTTTTTTTAAAGGAAGATACGCATAAATTTTGAAATTTGAAATGAGTTTTATGTAATTTTGTTAAAATTCAGGAAAGATTATAATATTTTTCCATATTATTTTTTGTATATAATAATTTTATGCTTAAATTAATTTTTAAAAATTAAAATTTATATATAATTTTAAAATTTTGTATATTTAACACTTTCAATTTAGAAATATTGATTCTGCCGTTACAAGACAGTGTCATATATATGTATTTGAAAAGCTGATATTAAACTTAATTAATTCCTCATCTTTTTCTTTTTGAAATTCTTTCCACTCTCTCAATTCCCCCTTTTGGTGGTCCCATTCTTCCAGACATTTCCGGGAGGCCACCCGATGCTTTATTTCGGTGCTTCATTATCTAAATATTTTCACATCATAAATAAAAAATTGTTAAATTCATTTAGTAATGACAAAAAGTGTTAATTACTTTTATTTTTTTAACAAGGTGATCGCGGGGTTGCCACGACGGGAGAAAATTAGTAAGGGTTAATATATTTTAATGGTTTAATAGAGTAAATTTTTAAATTTTTTGAAAATAATTTGAATAAAATATATAATTTTATAAAATTTTCAGAAATTAATGAAACATACGCACCCTACATTACATTAGTTGCCTTTCTACAAGGTGGTATCTTCCTCTTCCTTTATATATATGGCATAAAAAATTTGTGCATAAATAATGAAATTAAATACAAAATCAAACAAAATTTGAGGAATCGGGTTCGGTGTGAGTTTATGATCATCGATCCCAAGGGAAGAGATGCAAGTATGCAAAGGAAAAAGTTGATATTGACCTAGCTTATTTTCTTTGCTCTCAAACAGACTGTTAAGCAAAGAATAAAGCATATATGGACCAATATTATGCATCACATATTGAGAGAGTGATAAATAAAATGATACTCTTAAACAAGCAAAGAATTGCAAATACAAGCAAAAATAAACGATGTAAATTAACTTCACTAGGCCTTTTTTGAGTCCTTGAAAATTTATTTATTTATTCTTAAACAAACTCTTTATGCAGAAAAAAAAAATGAAATTAGCTTAGGGTGCAGAGAGATACATGACAGCATGCATCAAATCTAGAAAATTCACAAGCAGAGAGACAAAAGATGTCTATAGAGAGAGAGAGAGAGAGAGAGAGAGAGAGAGAGAGAGAGAGAGAGAGAGTTATAATTATTTTTGTATTTATTATAATTATTCATCGTTCCCTTCGCTAGTAATACTAAAATAAATGATAAAAATAAAAAATATAATTGAAAAGCAATATATCTTTGATATTATTAAGATAAAATTTATCAATTTATGTCAATATTTTTTATTTATTTTAATATTGCAAGTAAAGAAATAGATGAATAATTATAATAAATATAAAAATAAAAGACTAATAGTAATACTTGTAAAATTAAAAAATATAATAATTATCACTTTTATAAATGAGAGATTAATGTGTGTGCGCACATGTGTAATTGAGGCTCTAAGATTAGTTATACCATTCCATCAACCCTTTATTTGGATAGGGAAATAGTAGAAGGGGAAGAAAAGAAATTTTTTAAATTTAAATTGAAAGGAAATTAAAGAAAAAAAGAATTAAAAGTTGAATTTATTATATTATAATAACTATATATTTTATTTTTATATTTTCTTTATTTCCTCTTTTCCCTCATCCAAATGAAAAAAGAGATAAAATTTTAAAATTTTCTTTTTTCTAATTTTTCTCTACATTCAAACAAGACATAATTCCAAACTTCATGATTTTGATAGAGTTTTGCATTAATTTAACTAAGATTAATGTGAAGTTGATTTGATACAATCTATATAGTTTTAAGAGGAATTCTAAGGTGCCTCTATGAATCTAAAATAGATGGAAATGTAGTAAAATATAAGTCATTAGATGATTAAAGTTATTGAATGAGTAAACTCATTCAATGACTTGCATTTTATCACATTCTTATATATTCTAAACCTATAGGGGTGTCATAGAATGCACCTAGTTTTAAAAGATCTTTGTATAGAAAAATTCCTTAAAATTAAAAAACAATTGATAACATGATTATTTTTATTGTGTATCTTTTTTAGAAAAATTATTGTGTATATTCTTAACTAGGTGCTAATTATGATATCTAAAGGTTTTAAAATTTAGAATAATGTGATATGATCTAAAATTATTATATTGAAACTATTTAATTACAATTATTTATTTTTTAATAGATATAATCTAATAATTTCTAAAATTATCCATTATTCTGAATTTTAAAACTCTTACAAAGTTATAAAATTCACCTATTAATATCAATATAACATGACTAAAAATAATTTTTTTTCCTGAAAAACATTCTAATTAAATATTTACATGATAAAGTATATGAGATGAAATTTTAATTGTGATAAGAAAATTGAAGACAACACAATAGATTTCAATGCATATATTAAGAGATGTTTAGTTTATATAGGAAATAAGTTTTTAGAGGAAGTTAAACTTTTTAAGAAGAAACTACTTATGTGAATTTTCTTAGAAATCCTCAAAGTTATTTGGTTGATATTGAGGAACTAATACTTCTTAGGAAATAACTTCCTATATTTTATTTCATTCAATTTTAAATTTTTTATGAAGTATTAATAGAATAACTATTATACTTTTAATATTATTTTAATAAATATCAATAAATTTTGATTGTATCCAATTATCTTTTTTTATATCATGTTCCTAATCTCTCTTTCAATCAAAATTTTTTAAATTAACATTTTTTATTTTTTTAATTTTCTATGAAAAAGTAAAATAGGTTTATATTAAAAAATTAAGATATATATATCTTAAATTTTTTAATATAATTAAAATAAAATATAATTTAAATAAAGAAAAATATTAGTTAGACGGATTAATTCTATCAAATTTATATAAAGTAGAAAAATACATAATTATTTACTTTTATAATTAAATATTAAAATAATAAATATAAAATAGAATAATAGATATATAATAGGTATAATTACATTTAGAGTTAAATTTTTATTATAATTATATTTATAATTTATATTTCTAATGCAATATTTAATATATATTTTATACAATACTCAATTTATTTATTATATAATTAATAAAATAATTTTATTTTATATAATTAATAATTATATTCATTATTAATAAAATGTATTTATTATAATTTTTAAATATTAAAGATAAAATATTATAATAGATATTAGATAAATTAAATAAGAATAATTTTATACTTTTCTATAAAAGATATAAAAGGTTCATTTTATTAAAAGTTTTAGTAAACAACTTTTTATAATTTGTGAAAAATGTAAATTCTTCTATTTTAACAATTAATTATCAATTAAACGACTTGATTATTTTCTAATTTTCGTATTACTTTCACAAAAAAATTAATCTCTTTTTGAATATATCAACTTTAATAAAATGCATGGAATTGACATCCACTGTTGTGCACTAAGATAAGGCCAATACATAACCAAATTTTTATTAACAACGTGACGCTTGCTTGAGGGTAGAATTTGACTTTAATATGACAAAAAAGATAATATAAATAAAGAAATTCTATGAATATAATATTATATTAATATATTGTCAAAACTAATTATTATCCTATCATATAAAAATTTAACTTAAAAAATAAATATAATATAGGATTGGCTTTTATAATATAAAGGCCCACCGTTACATTGACGATACCGAGAAATTTCTCCCATGCCATCCTTAATTTGTCTCTTCTCACACGTATGGACAGATGATGATAATTGACCATTGAAACAGAGAATTCAGAGGGGAGAGGAAGATGAGACTGACAGTTTCCAAACTGTCAGAGCCAGATTTTTCTTTTTTTAAAGGTCCGTGTAGAGTTAGGCTAGCGTGAGGGGAAGGGAAGGCGGGCGCTGAAAATTTTGATATCCCTGTTATTTTGAGAAAAACACTTTAATTTTTCAGTTTTAATAATATTAGATAGATTTTTCTAATTTTAAAATTTATATATATCATTCTTGAAATATATAAAATATTATATTTAAATTCAAAATTAAATATTTCATATCTAAAATGACAAAAATATATAATTATTTATTTAAAGAAAAATATATAATATTTCCTTCAATTTTACACTAATTAAATTTTGCTCTTTGATCTTATAAATTTAAAAATTACTCCTTAATGTATGTAAAATTTGAAAATGATATTCACTGTTAATTTAATTTATTATTTTATCAAATAATTTTATTTTTATAATTTTTCAAATAAGAATTATAATATTATAATATATTAATTTATTTTATTAATTTTTATACGTGAGTTTTAAGTTATATAATTAATTGATAGGAATTAAATTAGATACATAAAATTTTAATCAAATAATAAAAATGATTCACAAAATTATATGCAAAAAAACTAATGACATAAATTAATATATTATAATATTATGATTCTTATTTAAAAATTATTAAAAATAATATAATTTTATAAAATAATTATTTATATTTATAAAAAAGTGTTAATTTCATATTTTATATAGTTTAAAAATATGATTTTTCAAAATTTTAATATAAAAAACAAATTTGATCACTTCAAAATTAAAAGAAGTATTTAAAATTTTTTCTTTTATTAAAACTAAATAATAAATATATTTTAAATATTTTATAATTAAATATATATCTTGATTAACTTTGAAATGATTAGAAAATCATTATACTTGAAATTTGAATTTTTTTAATCAATCATATTTTAGCCTTTTAAATTTAATTATATATTTTAGCACAGAATGCTTGGAATATCTTGTATCGTTAGATTTGAATTTTATATTCATCTCTTTTTATCATTTTGTAATAAAAAAATTTAAATTTGTGTCTAATGTAATTTTTTTTTATTTCAAGAAAGATATGTATAAATTTTGAAATTTGAAGAGAGGTTTATGTAATTTTGTTACAATTCAAAAGAGGTTAAAGTATTTTTTATGTACAATAATTCTATATTTCGATTAATTTTTTAAAGAAACTAAAAATTAAATATAATCCTTAAAATTTTGTATAATTAACACTTCCAAGTTAAAAATATCGATTCCGCCATTATGTCATATATATGTACTTGAAAAGTTTATATTTTTTTTTTATAATTAGGCACAAGCAGCAAAACCACGTGTATGCATAACTCACGCACTCCTTCATCTTTTTGTTTTTGAAATTCTTTCCTCTCTGTCCCTGATTTTTTTTTTAATTTTTCTTTTTGGTGGTCCCATTCTTGCACACTTTCCCCGGAGTCCACCGGATGCTTTATTTTTGTGCTCCACCATCCAAATAATTTCACATCATAAATTAAAATTTGCTAAATTCATTTACTAATAACGAAAAGTGTTAATTGGTTTTACTTTTTAACAAGGTTATCGTGGGGTTGCCATGACAGTAGAGAGTTAGTAGGGATTAATATGTTTTAATATTTTAATGGAGTAAAATTTAAAATTTTTTCAAAAATAATTTGAATAAAATATATAATTTTATAAAATTTTAAGAAAATTAATGCAACACACTCACCCTACAATACATTAGTTGCCTTTTTACAAGGGGGTATCTTCCTCTTCCTTTATATATATGGCGTAAAAAATTGTGTATAAATAATGAAATTAAATACAAAATCAAACAAAATTTGAGAAATCGGGTTAGGTGTAAGTTTATGATCATCAATCACAAGGGAAGGGATACAAATATACAAAGGAAAAAGCTGATATTGACCTAGCTTATTCTCTTTGCTCCCAAACAGACAGTTAAGCAAAGAATCAAGCATATATGAACCAAAATTATGCATCAAATATTGAGACAGTGATAAATTAAAGCATCAAATCAAAATCTTAAACAAGCAAAGAACTGTAATTACAAGCAAAAATAAACGATGTCAATCAACTTCAATAGACCATTTTTTTTTTAATTCTTAAAAATTTCTTCATTCACAAACAGCCTATTTATAAGAGTTAAAAAAAATGAAATTAGCTTCTTAGAGTGCGGAGAGATACATGAAAGCATGCATCAAATCTTGAAAATTCATAAATAGAGAGAGAAAGGATGTCGAGAGAGAGAGAGAGAGACTTACAAGTCCACTCCAATTGATAAGAGAGTTTGCAGAAAACAAAAGCAAGAAAAAGCCGAAGACGAAGGCCGTGGTCGAAACCCATCTCTTCACGGAGCAGAATGATTGATACCCGTTCATGGAAGAAGTTCGAATGAAATGAAGCAGTTCATTAACAGAAGCCATGGAATTTTGTGGCAGCCTGTTTTCAATACATGTTGATAAAGCCCTTATATATATATTATTACAGTATTTTAAAGAAGATTCGAGGCATCTTTAGTCTTTACAATTAAAATATATATATATATGTATATTTCAAGCGGCTGATCAGTGATAATACCATCAAGTCAACTATACACTACGTAATAGGACATTTTTTTATAAATGTTTTCATTTAGGTTAATTATTAAAAAAAATTATTCTTCTTTATGAATTAATCATTATTTATTATTTTGATAAAATTCAGAAAACAAGATGGTTAATAGAATATGATTGTACATAAATATGACAAGTATGAAATATATTTCTTATAAACTTAAAATTTTAAAATACTTATATTCATAGAGTTATTAGGAAAAGGATACTAACAACTCGTATTACAAAAAAATCCGTGTTTAACAATGAATTTAGAGACTATTTTTTCCGTTAGAAAATGTTATTCAAAAGGCTTATTTATCTATTAATTTTGTTAGTAAATTTGTAGTTTTACTGATATAATAAGATCTACACCCAAAAAAGGATGATATAATATGATATATTGTGAACTTGATTCATATAAAGTCAAGATTCCTGCTTCTGTTAACTTATTATCCCTTTTTAATAAGTATAATATTTAATTTCTTATTTATAAAGATAATAATTATTATATATTTAATAGAATTGTAACATAATAAAATGGTGTAAGAAAATAGAGTAAGTACAATAATTAATTTCTAATTATAAAAGTAATTACTATTATCTTTCTTAAATTTTATAATTATAATTATTAATCTCTTATTTTTATATTTATTAGAATTATTTGATATTTTCTTCACCAATAATACAAAAATAAATGATAAAAAAAATTAAAAAGCAAGATGTATTTAATATTATTAAGATAAAATTTATCAATTTATATTAATATTTTTACTTATTTTAATATTACAAGTAAAAGGATCGATGAATAATTATAACATATATAAAAATAAAAAATAAGATATTAATATATGTGTATGCGCGTGCACGTGTGCGTATGTGTTTGTGTAGGTGAGCCTCTAAAATTAGTTATACCATTTCATTAAGTGCAAACTTTACGATTCTGATAGGGTTTTGTTTTAATTTAGCAAAAATTAATTGATTTGATCCGATCTATATAGATTTAAAAGGATTTGGTATAGAAAAGTCCTTTATTATTAAAAAGAATAACTAAAATTAAGTATAGAAAAGTTCTTTAAAATTAAAAGTAGTGTATTAAAGAACTATTAATAACATGATTATTTTTATTGTGTATCTTTTTTAAAAAAATTATTGTGTATATTCTTACCTAAATACTTGTTATGATGTTTGAAAGTTTTAAAATTTAGAGTAATGTAATATGATTTGAAACTATTATATCAAAATTATTCAGCTACCATTGTTTATTTTTAATAAATATAATTAAATAATTTTAATTTAATATTTTTAAAAATTATCATATTATTCTAAATTTTAAAATCATAAAAAGTTATAAAATTCAGCTCTTAACAACAATAATAACATGACTAAAAATAATTTTTTTTTCAAAAGACATTTCAATTAAATATATGAGATGAAATTTTAATTGTAATAAAAATTGAAGTCGACACAATATATTTCCACACATATTTAAGAGTTGTTTAATTCATATAGAAATTAAATTCTTGTAAAAAATTGAACTTCTTAAGAGATGATTTCTTATGTGAATTTCCTAAGCAGTTTTCAAAATTATTTAGTTGATATTGACGAATTAATATTTCTCAAAAAATAACTTTTTATATTTTATTTGATTCAACTTTGTACTTCTCAAAAGGTATTAATAAAATAACTATTATATCTTTAATATTATTTTAATACATATTAATAGATTTTAATTGTATCAAATCATATTTTTCAATATTATATTTTTAATCTCTCTTTCTATCATAGTTTTTAAATTAATTTCTTATTTCTTAATTTGTTATAAAAAATTAAAATAGGTTTATATTAAAAAAATTAAGGTATATATCTCAAAATTATTTTAATATAATTAAAATAAAATATAATTTAAATGAAGAAAAATATTAGTTAAATAAATTAATTTTAACAAATTTAGATAAAGTAGACAAAAAATTCATTTGATTCATATAACAACTAATTTATTGTGAGATATTGAACTTTACAGGAAATAAATTTTTAAATAAATTTTTCTTAAAATACTTAAAGTTATTTGGTTAATACATAAGAAGTGATACTTCATAAAAAGTAATTTTTTATATTTTGTTTAGTTCAATTTTGAATATTATAAAAAATATTAGTAAAATAATTATTATATTTTTAATATTATTATAATATAAATTAATAAATTTTAGTTTTTACTAATTGAATTTAATAAGAATAATTTGGTTATTTTATTCATAAATAATAGAGAAAGTAAAAGCTACTTAGGAGGAGAAGATGGGTAAACAATTTTTCAGATTTTGTGAGAAATAAGACTTTCCAAAAAATTTTATTTTCCTTAATTTTTTAGATAATAGTTAATCAAATAATTTATCTCTTTCTTGTTTCCTAAAAAATAAGGCTTCCCATGCTATTAAAGCAAATTAATCTACCTCAAAAAATACATAATTTTATACTTTTATAATTAAATATTAAAATAATAAATATAAAATAGAATAATACATATATATAAATATAATTACATTTAGAATTTAATTTTTATTATAACTATATTTATAATTTATATTTTTGATATAATATTTAATATATATTTTATTTGATATTTGTTTTATTTATTATATAATTAATAAAATAATTTTATTTTATATAATTAATAATTTTGTTTAAATAAATACATTTATAATTAATAAATTATATTTTTATTAATAAAATATATTTATTATAATTTTTAAATAATAAAAATAAAATATTAAAAAATATTAGTTAAATTAAACAAGGATAATTTTATATTTTTATCTATAAAAGGTATAAAAAATTCTTTTGTCAATAAGTAACTTCTCATAATTTATAAAAAAAAAAACTTCTTTTATTTTAATAATTAATTGTGAATCAAATACCTAAACTATTTTCAACTCCTCAAAAAATAAAATTTCTTACGCTCCTTTCGACGATGTTTTATTGAATATATCAACTTTAATAAAATGCATGGATTGGCATCCACTGTTGTGCGCTAAGTTTAGGTCAAACACGTAATCAAATTTTTATTAATAACGTGATGCTGGGTGTAGAATTTGATTTTAATATGACAAAAAGATAATATAAATAAAGAAAATTCTATAATTATTAATATAATATTATATCATATATAAAATTTAACCAAAAAATAACTATAATATTCCATTGGCTTTAGCAATATAAAAACCCCCCATTACTTTGACATACATGGAAATTTCTCCCACGCTATCCTTAATTTCTCTCTTCATTGTTGTTAGGATGGATGATGATAATTGACTGTTGGAAGGGAGGGAAGGAAAGTTGAGAATGAGCGTTGACAAACTCTCCGAGCCAGATTCTTTTTATTTTATTTAGAGCCCAGCGCCGCAGTTGGGCCAGCGCTAGAGTTAGGCCGGCGCCAGGGGAAGGGGGGTCGGGCGCCGACAATTTTGATATTCCTGTTATTTTGAAAGAAATACTTTAATTTATTAGTTTTAATAATATTATATAATTTTTTAATTTTAAAATTTATATATGTATTTTTTAAATATATTTAAATTTAAAATTAAAATTTTCACAACCAAAATGATAAAAAATATGATTATTTATTTAAAAAATATAATAATCTCTTCAACATTGAAATAATTAAATTTTAACATCTTTAATTTTATAAATTTGAAAACCACTTTTTAAACTACACAAAATTTAAAATTAATATTCATTGTCAACTTAATTTATTATTTTATTAAATTATATTATTTTTAAAATTTTTAGATAAAAATCATAATATTTTAATATGTTAATTTATTTTATTATTTTTATTTATAATTTTTATATTATATAATTAATTAATGGGCATTAAATTAGATATATAAAATTTTAAATAAATAATAAAAATGATTCAAAAAATTATATGTGAGAAAATAATGAAATAAATTAAATATTACAATATTGTGATTCTTGTTTAGAAAATTTATGAAAAAATGATGTAGTTTAATAAAATGATTAATTATATTGACAACAAGTGTTAATTTTAAATGTTGCATAACTTAAGAGGATAATTTCTAAATTTTTAATATAAAAAGGGACAAAATCTAATCACCTTAAAATTAAAAAAAAGTATTTTACATTTTCTCCTTTATTCAAATTAGACAATAAAAATATTTTAAGTATTTTGTAATTTAATATACATTTTGATTAACTTTGAAATGATTAGAAAATCATTACACTTATCTTGAAATTTGAATTTTTTTAATCAATCATATTTTAGTCTTTTAAACTTATTTAAAGTTTATATTTTAGCACAAAATGCTTGGTATATATCGTATTGCTAGATTTGAATTCTATACTCATGTTTTTTTAAAATCATTTTGCAATAAAAAATTTAAATTTGTGTTTAATCTAGTTTTTTTTTAAAGCAGATATGTGTAAGTTTTAAAATTTGAAAAGAGATTTATGTAATTTTGTTAAAATTCAGGAGAGATTACAATGGTTTTTCATATAATGTTTTTATATTAATTTTTAAAAAATTAAAAATATATATAATTTTTAAAATTTTGTATATTTAACACTTTCAAGTTAAAAATATTGATTCCGCCATTACAAAACATTGTCATATATATATGTACTTGAAAAGTTGATATTAAACTGAATTTAACTCACGCACTTCATCTTTTTCTTTTTGAAATTCTTTCCTCTCTTTTTTTATTTTTCCACTTTTGGTGGTCCCATTCTTCCACACTTTTCTGGGAATCCACCCGATGTTTTATTTCTGTGCCTCACCATCCAAATAATTTCACATCATAAATAAAAAAAAATTGGTAAATTCGTTTGCTAATGACGAAAAGTGTTAATTACTTTATCTTTTGACAAGGTTATCGTGGTTTGCCACGAGAGGAGAGAACTAGTAGGGATTAATATGTTTTATTATTTTAGTGAAATAAAATTTAAAAATATTTTAAAAATAATTTGAATAAAATATATAATTTTATAAAATTTTATGAAAATTAATGAAACACACTCCCACTACAATACATTAGTTGCCTTCTTACAAGGTGGTATCTTCCTCTTCCTTTATATTTATGGCATAAAAAATTGTGCATAAATAATGAAATTAAACACAAAATCAAACAAATTTTGAGAAATCGGGTTAAGTTTGCGATCATCAATCACAAGGGAAGAGATGCAACCATACAAAGGAAAAAGTTGATATTGACCTAGCTTATTTTCTCGGCTCTCAAACAGACTGTTAAGCAAAGAATCAAGCATGTATGAACCAAAATTACGCATCACATATTGAGACAGTGATAAATTAAAGCATCAAATCAAAATCTTAAACAAGCAAAGAACTGTAATTACAAGCAAAAATAAACTATATCAATTAACTTCACTAGAACTTTTTTTAATTCTTAAAAATTTCCTTATTCTCAAACAAACTCTTTATAAGAAAGAAAAATCATGAAATTAGCTTAGAGTGCAGAGGGATACATGAAAGCATGCATCGAATCTTGAAAATTCATAAATAGAGAGAGAGAGAGAAAGGATGTCTAGAGAGAGAGACTTACAAGGCCATTCCAATTGACGAAAGAGTTTGCAGAAAACAGAAGCAAGAAAAAGCTGAAGACGAAGGCCGTGGTCGAAATCCATCTCTTCACTGAGCTGAATGATTGATACCCGTTCATGGAAGAAGTTCGAGTGAGATGAAGCAGATCATTAACAGAAGCCATGGAATTTCGCAGCAACCTGTTTTCAACACTTGCTGATTATAAAGCCTTTTTATATATATTGTTCAATATTTTAAAGAAGATTCGAAGCATCTTTAGTCTTTACAATAAAAGAAAATAGTTTAAGCGGATGATGATTGATAATATTATACTTCTACTGTACAAGTCAATTATACACCACCTAATAGGACATTTTTTTATAAATTTTTTTATTTGATTAATTGTTAATAAAAAATTTACTTTTTTTAGAATTATTTATTATTTTTTGATAAATTTCAAAAAAAATGGTTAATGGAATATGATCGTACATAAATATGGTAATTATGAAATATATTTCTTACAAATTTAGAATTTTAAAGTGCTCATATTCATTGAGTTATTGGGAAGAATACTAATAACTTGTACTAAAAAAATTTACATTTAACAATAAATTTACAACCTATTTTTTTCATTAGTAAATCAGATTTCAAGAGTTATATTTATCTATTGCTAATTTCATTAAAAAAAATTTATTGATACATTTAGTGACAAAATAAAAAAAAATTAGAATTTCATATTACCAATAGATTTAACTATGAATTTTTACAAGAAAATTTAAAAATTTACTTGGCGATGGAATGAATTTTTCTTCTTAAAGTAGCAATGGAATTAGTGATTGGTATTTATAAATCCATCGTTAATTTTGTTACTAATCAAAATGTACTATTTCATTAAATATTAATTAGCAATGAATTAATATATCTCTAATTCCATCATAAAATTAGATTATGTATCAGAGCTTGACATCATTCCTCTTATTTTCCCTTTCCTTTTTCTCTTCTGCCTCTTCCCTCTTCCACTACTACACGAGTTGACTCTAATCGTTGTGTCACCTTTATTACTACCATTTACCATTATTATTGTGCTCGTCTTGCCCTATTGAGTATTTTAACTAATAAATTTTCTTTGTTTTATGCTTTTTTGTTAATTTTTCAATTTTTTATTTTTTTAGATTTAGTTTTAACACTTCTAATTATTTTTTTGTGTTGTAATGATATTTGCTATATTATTAAATATTTTTGTCTTTGATTGACATATTGTTAATTTTTTTGTGAAAAAAATTAATTTTTAAGAAGTTTTTCAATTTTATTTTTAGGTTTTAAGGTTTAGTTTTTGTGATTTGTTGTTATTTTCTATAGAGAAAAATGCAAATTACCTTCACCAACTTAAAGGTGGTTAGATTTTACTTCTGTAAACTATGAAAATAAGTAAAAAACCCCTTAAACAAAACAAAACTTGAAAAAGACCTCTTCATCTCTAAACTAACGATAGCTTAATCAACTTATGTGAATGCATTTTCCATCTAAGTAAAAATATTTTCCAATTAAGCAAATGCATTTTCAAGTCAGAGGTTTGCAAATTGAAACCCCCTAAATTACTTAAAGTAAAAGCCCTAGCCGCACCATTATCTCTTTCATGTGCAATTTGTAGGCTGAAACAAATCAAAGCTTTACTTTCTTCCATTTCATTCTTCTATTGTAAGCTATCATGGATTCAATGGGTTTTTTAACTTAGTCAAGTGGAAGGCAAAAACCTTGTCATTACTATGATTGTAGATTACGAGCATCTCTTCAAACTTCGAAGACAAAAGGTAACTTGGAAGGCATTTTTTAGGCTATCCAAGATGGAAGAACCTAGGGCTTATGATTTCTTTTAATGGGTTGATGAGTATAACAACATGAATGAGGAATCTATTATAGATAGACTACTAGAAAGCCAAAGGATGTTGAGGCATGCCAACTATCAAACCAATGCAAAATGGCATTCTAGATATAAAATGATGGTGGCCTCATGGGTGATTTGTGTGGTGATAGTCTTCTATTATATTTTTTTTATTGTAATGTGGTGAGAGGTAATTGCCTGTTATAAGGTGAAAATGTTTAATAAGTGTTATGCTTAATCATGTAATAAGAGTGGGATTAAGAATAGTGTATGAGGTCAATTAAATATGAAGTTGTCGGATATAGTTAATTGTAACTTGAAATTGGCAATGAATGAAAATTAGATATTTGTTAGATGAAAACTGGCCATATTGATTTCTCTGACAATATAATTACAATGTAATGATACAGAAGTTAAGACATTTTATAATGGCAATGATGTAAATTAGTTGTGGCCAGTTATGCAACTTGATGAATTAGAATTATGCATTCTTATGATGATAGACAATAATCAAAGTATTTTGCATAATTGTGCAATAATTTTACTGCATAATTGTAATGCATCATGCTACATAATTGTAATGTTTGGACTTTAACAATCATAATTCCAAATAGATAGGAAAGGGAAAGAAAACGAATAATGTGTAAAACCTATTTGTTAAGGAAGATGTTGTTCACAAGTATTTGTAGAACCCCCTTTCTTAAATAGCTGTGTGCCAATTTTATTATGCAAAGTTAAACTAAATAACATGTTTGCAGTTATTGTTTACTTGACTATCCTAAGCTACTAGCTTTGAAAAGTCAATTTAAGCACAAATAATTAATGATAAAAGGAAACTTGCTTTTTTTTTCCCCAAGCAACTTCTAATCTATCAATTCAAGTCTTAAGCATAAAATTGACAATTTGATATATGAAAATAGATGTAACTTGCTTCCATATTGAATAAGTGGCATATGAACAAATTCCATATTTAGCCACACTAACAAACAAAAAGATATGACAAAATAATTATTATACAATTATCTCTAATAGCATTACATTAATTTTTCAACAATTACAAATATTAAAACTTGCTATTTACAGCTATTGTTTACTACATAAACTATAGACAACTAGCCAGGTGGTTATCAAATCCATCCCAATAACAAAAAAGAATCTAATTTTCCAAAATAGAATATAATCCTTATTATATCATGGCACTAAAACTAAAAGAAAATAATAATAATAATATGTTTGGAGTTTATAGTCCATTACTAGTAAATGCAATCTTTTTTTCTTAAGCTTTACTTTATCCTTGGATTCTGCTTTGGGTTCATAGTATTCACAGCATATGCACTAGTTGCTGCAAGCTAAGCTCCACTTACATTAGATAAAGTAGATTCTATGGTCACTAATGAGGTTTAACTACCTCCCACCTGTCAAGCACATGTGAACCAATATGTTAGGTGATGAATAATGAATACATTAAAAAAAAGTAAATGACTTATATCTCCTTCAACATACGCATTTAGTGCTATATTTTTTCCCTTATTCCTATAATTATTCGAAGTAGGATTGTATGAGTTCTTGCAAGATCTAAAGTTATACTTGTATATACTGCAATTTAAGCATTTCATCTTTGTTCCTTTTTTGGAAATGTGATTTAGGTTGTTTGGCTCTCCTTTTTCTCTAATTCTCTTTGTCTTTGGTCTTATAATTGATGTCCTAATTTTTAGATGTTGAATTTCAACCTATTTATAATTTGGCCATATCGCTTTCCTTGGCATCAAATGAATTTGAAACTTATAACATTTCAAAAATGTTTCTTTAGAGAAAATTGCATCCACATAAGCATTAAGCTTTCCATTATCTTCGTAAATGGCAAATACAACATGTCCACAAGGAATTCTTGTAAATTATCGTCTTAGACATGTGCAAGTCCTTTGCTTCAAGCTCACCACATTCTAACTTCCATCACAATGCCCACCTTTGAAGGTTCTATACCCTCCAAACTCAATGATATAATATCTAGCATCACGCTCGCTGGCCTCTAACTTTTCCAAAATCCTTAGACATATGGATTGTGTGTAACTTCTCATTCCTTTCCTTTTTAAATGCATCATTCTCATTAGTTGTCTCTTAATCATCTCCATCATGGTTATAATTAGCTTGTCTCTCTTTCCTTGATATAAGCATTAAAAGCCTTTGATATGTTATTTAGTAGCATATTGCACTTCACATTTAGATTGTGCATATATCTCTAACAAAGTCTAAGGTCAAGCTTTACTAGGAAATTATAAACCCTATTTGAAATTGTTTTAATCTTTTGTATATAATCTTTATGTTTAACCTCTTTATAGACTTTAGCTATATTCCATATAAAGTCTTTAAAAGTCTTCCCGATGTACCTTTGTTTTTTGAAACTCTTATACAAATGCCTCACACATAACTTGTGATCAACACTAGGCATAATTCATTGAAAATTGCCTCTAATCCCTGCACTAGGATTATAGAATTAGTGAATGATGTGAATTATAGAATATGCAAGAAAAGAAACACTTAATTAAAATGTTTCCTTTTGTTGATCAGACATAAAAATCCATCTCATTTCCACCATGTTGGGATCGGGAGACATATAAGCACAGCGAAATAAATCGATCCCAGCCAACGGATCTATGCAAAACATTAAATTAGAATGTAGGATTCAGTCTATAACTTTCAATGATTCCGAATTTTGTTCGTTGATCACCTCTTCGACTTCCTTTCGGCCAAAGACTCCGAGGTATCCATACGAACTAATAGATCACCAATGAATGTCCTCATGATCACTAGTTGGAATTCTTCTCCTTAGCCTCATAGTGTTAGCTATGCCTCTTCAAGGGTTATGGTCAAGGAGAGCTACTAGGATTTTTCTATGCTGTCTGGAGATGCGTGAATAATGAATCAACTATTATTATTACCCAACAAGCCTATTTAAATAGGAGTATAGAAAATCCTAACTAATTTAGGCTTTGGTCCATATATAATTATAGGCTTATTATTGGGCCTTATAATTATAACATAAAATTCTCAAATATTAGGCTCAAATAATTTGATTCATTAATTCCAAATTCACTAGGCTCTAAATGTGTGACTCTACAGACTCTCATTACATTGGCAATGATCATTAATCATATTAATGATCATAAATAATGAGCAATATCTAACAATACATCATTGTTACCTAAGTACTGAGAAAGTCAATGATTCGAATGAACCTTTATTATTTATGTCCTTTTATATTAGACATCTATATTTAGCATGAGACATAGACTGTGTCATTCTTATATGGCCCAATTCGAGGGTTTCTTCATTCCTAAGTAAGCTGACTGAAGCAAATGCAATTGACATCCCATGTCAATTCATTTGAGCATGACTATACATTTTCTCAGCTTTACTTAATCAAGAAGCTTACAGATGTCTCTCCTGTTATATAGGAAGGACAAATTTCATCTTAATCATATAAATCCCTTCGTATGATATGTGACATATCCAATAACTATCCTTGCATTCACTCAACTATGAGTGACATAGAGTAGTATCAAAATATGAAACTCACATATAGGGAACTTTGGTGATCTCAGGTCAAAGGACTATATTAATGATGATCACTAAGAATCACCCATAACACTCATATAACGATCCATGCGGTGTTCTTAGTATGGGTCAGTCCAGTATACAAGTTCTCTAACTTGAACTTATGTGTAGACTTAATATCTCATATAAGTCAACACACATGTTAGTCTTAACATATCAAAGCAACCCAATCCACAATGATATATGACTAGGGACATTTAAGAATGTAATTATTCTAAGCTTATTATCATAATTAAATATATTATGCAGATAATATATATATAAATATGATAATTAGAATTGCCATTAAAATAACACGATTCAAGTTTACAATCATCTATATGATTGGTTTAGGGCATATACACTAACACACCACTGTCCCAATATCTTTTTGGAGAAAATTTAGAAACTGTCCCTAAGTCTCTTTGTCTTCAATCTCCATAATAGCAAAAGCTATTCAAAACATATCCTCATTCCCATCCTTTCCCACTGCACTTAGCATTTAACTTTTAAACCTTCCTTTTAAATGACAACCATCGATACCAATCACCTTCCTACAACCAAATAAAAAGCCTATTTTACATGCATCTAAATACATGTAAAATCTTTGAAAAAACTCCTTTTTCAATATCAATCTTAATAGTTATTCCCACATTCATCTCTCTAATAACAACTCCATATCTTCATACCTTTCCATATTGATCTTCCTTGTCCCCATAGATCATCTTTGTATCTATCCTCTTAGCTTTATAAGCTTTATTTAAAGATATCTGAAATCCATATTCTCTGAAAAATGTGTTTTTTAGAGCACTTGATTCCTACAATGGGTTATCTCTAAAATTTTCAATGTATTTTTAGGCTAACCATTTAGTAGTTACCTTAGTACACTTCTCATGATGATCATATTTATGTTTATTATGGAATGTTTTAATTTAGAAGCTATCATCATCTTGGTCCCATGTAGCATGGATCTTTTAACCACATATCTTTTTGTAAATAGCAGTGATTCTAGCATTATCATTGTAAGGCAGGTTAATGTCATATCTGTGCTTAATAGTCCATAAATACAAGGCTTGTGCTAAATTAAACCTCATTCTAACTTCTAACTTCAAATTTTTATGTAAATTAGTGTTTTCATCAAATTTAATACATTGCCTTTTCTTTTTCATTGTAATATCTTTAATATCCAAGTCACTTCCACTCTTAAAACTTTTAAGCTCATTACTATCTGTGTAGTTAAATTTAAACCCCCTATTCTCAAATTTTTAAATAATTTTGTAATTGGAGTAGCTTGTTTTAAGGATTTTGTTTTAAAGGTATAAAGCCATTCATTCACATTCTTTGGCAAATTCGGGTCTTCACCACCTTCAAACAAATTATTACCTTCCTCCTCTGAATTACTTTCCAAGTTTGATAGATCTACACTAAAATAGTCATCTTAATCTTCTTGCATTAAGTAATTAGGGTCATCATTGTCATTCTTATCCCTTCATGGTTGTTGTTTAACTTTTTCTTATTTGATTGTAGGTTCATAATGTATAGGGGCTATTGACTTGGGTTATGAAAATTTAGGTAGAGGCAAGTTAGGTGAAGTACAAATGGAAAATGTCTTGGATCTCTATTTATGGATTTTTTTTTATCTTTAGCTTTGTCCCTGGTTTCTTTTACGGGATTCAATTTCTACTTAATTTTCAAGCTTTATGAGAAGCAATTCAGTTAACTTTAAGCAAAAGTCTTGATCAATACCATGTTTAAAATAAACATTTAACACCTTATGTTCCCTTTTTGACATGTTTTGCCTAATCTCTAGTAAATCAACATCATTTCTATCTTAATTATCCCCTAACCACCTTCTTGGCCATCAAATTTGTACCTCAATGGAATAAGATTTTAGTACTTCAAATGCTTTACCCCCTTAACAAATTCAATGTAAGACATGGTTTCAATGTCAACATTATACCACTTCACCACTCCACCACCCTTATACTCCAATTTTGGTTCTGTCAACTCACCACCATGATGTATTTTAACATTAATAAAATAGAATGCTACAATGACCATATCATAAAAAAATTTAGTATATAGATTATCAAAGATAAATAAAAGGATATAATAGTCAAGTAATTACTAAATAGAATGTAACACACTAGTGATTAATAATTAACATGATGCTCTTATCATTAGTTTCTACCATCATAATATTTTTACTCTCTTTGAAACTTGTAGAGATATATTAAATGAAAGCCAAAGGGCATACGGTGGTAATAAAAAAAATGGACATACATGCAATATTTATTGTTTAGTGTTTTTACATTTCATATTTTTAAGCATAATAAGTTAATCTTGGTTCATCTCTTTATTGTGACAATAATCAAATTAAACATAATAACAAGGTACATTTTCCAATAAGAACTTTGGTAAAAATATTTAAGGTGTCTTTTCTTACTTTTCTTTGATGGTTATGATGACCACCCAGGGCATATGAAGTACATCTTTCACATTTTAATTCAAAGCCTTACAAAGTGGGGTTTACAAGTTTTGTTTTAATGCTACAATAAAACTTGTTTTATGGATATTTATTGTAATTCATTCTTTGGCCATGGAAACTTTGTTACTTACTTGTCTTCTCTATTTCATTTACCATATTAGTTCTGTAACTTCTATACTCCCTGGCATGTTTTAGTAGATATATTTTCTTATATTTAATTATTATTAGTATTGGGATTTGTATAGAGGTTAGGATCTTACAATTGATACATAATGTATTAACTCTGGCATAACATGTAACATAGTAAAGATACCGATAAGACTTATCTATTCATTTAGGTTTCTATTTGCTATCAAACTTGTTGAGTAAAGATTAGGTTAAATATACATAAGAGATTTAACTACATTTGGTGGTATATTCTTGTCTTTTGCTATATCCATACTTAGAAGCATCATGTTAAAATACAAAGAAAATAAATTTATGCATGAAAACAACATGATTTTAGAATATAAAATAGGAATCAACCAAATGTAAACATCTTATTTCTATGGGCTTATTAATTTTAAATTAAGCAAAGACAATTGCATTTATGGAGACAAAAACATCTTTAGGTTTCATTTTGTCCTCTTTAATTAGGTTTATCTACCATCAAAACAAAATAAGATTTAACTTCATGGTTTCAAAATTTTAGCTTCTTTCTTTGATCTTATGTAATTAGCAATTGAAAAGAACGTCACTTTCAAGCAAATACTTTCACCTAACTTTAAAATGTAAATGAATTTCATAGGGCACTTTTCCATACCTAATCTCATTAGAAAATTGGTTGAAGCTAACTTCTAATTATGCAATAAAATCCCTTCCTTTCCTTAAGAACAACCACAAAGAACTCTAAGCCTTAACACATGAATATTTGGAATAGTTGATGGGTTTTCTTAACTTATCTTGGTATTTTCTATGTTTTATGAAATTTATAAAAGCACAAAGACTAAAAAATCAATAGAATATAAAGTCTTACTATAAAAAATTTTTAAAAGGAAATAAATGACTTGGAATAATTATGATGTTGGCTTGGAATAATTGGATGAGTGTAACTCTGACACAAACAAGCCAATTAGGGAAAGCAATATATTTTTATAGTTCATGGGGTTAAAATCCAACCACTCCTAAGTTGGTGGAAGTAATTTGCATTTTTTCCTTTTATATATTGTAGTAATATTTTTATAATGTTGAATATTCATGTATTTGATTATTGTATTTTAGATTATTTTGTAAAAAAAATTAACTTGTTGTATTTTTTATTTTTTAGGATTTAGTTTAGTGATTTATAACTATTTTATGTATTGTAGTTATATTTTTTATATTGTTGAATTTTTTATTTAATTGTTTTATTATTGATCATTTTGTATTTTTTTGAATTTTAGGAATTTTTTTATTTTTTTGGATTTAATTTTGTGATTTGCAATTATTTTATATATTGCAATAATATTTGTTGTATAATTGAATATTTTTGTATTTGATTGTTATGTTGTTAATTATTTTGTGGAAAGATGTGATTCAAATCTTTATTTTTAGCTTACTTAAGTTTATATTTAATTCTTTCTCTCTGTTTTTGCCCTAACTATAAAAGGTTTGTGGGTTGCAAGGTTAGAGTAATTCATTCTAATGTAATGGGTTCCAAGGTTGAGGTAATTCATTCTCCTTATTCCTTGATTCTTCATTATTGCTACTATAATATTTTCATTTTAATATAAGTTGTACTATTCTTCACATGTACATTTAATGATAGAGGAAAATATTAATTTCTATTTTTTATGAAGCCAATACAAACCTTTATATCTTATGCATATCCTAATGTTTTTCATTTTTAAATTGCATGCTTTAGTTAATAAGTTAACATGTATGGAAAAATTGCCTTGAATGGAAAATTACCCTGCCATTGTGGATTTCAAATTCTATCATATATTTAGTTATCTATGAATGGAAAATTGTCTTGCTTAATTAGACATGCTTTATTCTAGTAGATGTAAAAGATCCATACTATTTGTGTTTATTGTAATTTACAAATTCAATTACCTAAGACATATCACAAACTCCTTATTAGTACTAATTCTTTATTCTTATTTGTATTTAATTTCTATTTTGATTCATTCACTACCTAGTCAATAGAGTCAAGAATATTGTTAGGAAACCAAAACCTATATTTCAACTAAGGCTTACTAATGATAGCCTTAAGAAGGAAAAAATATTATTATGGACATAAAAGAAATGAACTATTTTAAGGATACCATAGTGTAAGGTTTAGGTCATCACTGATCATTTCTTCAGTTATATGGCCACCTTTGAATTTCCATTTGTCTACACCTTTTCTTCAAAGTTGTGAGACCCACATCATACTCCTTAGTTGCTTGTATTATAGGTATGTAGAAGTGCAGTGTCATTCCACAATTAGAAAACCATTGAATAATCATACTCAATAATCACTTCCTAGTATTTCCATATGCTTATTTCCTAAGATTTAAATAAATTAACAAATATAAATTGGATGCAAGTACATAATAAAAAAATATAGCTATAGAAATAGAAGATAAAGTGACAATCTTTGCTCTACCAACTCATTTAAACAGAATAATAGCATTCACATACATATTATGCCATTCATATTTGTTAGATATATATGTAGAGAACATAGATATAGACATTTTTTAGAAATATCATTCTATTATCTAGAACAATTTCTATAAGTATTCTCTTTCTTATTGCATACTTACATGAAATTTATATTTATTCAATTATTTAAATTTTAAGGAAAAAGTACATGGAAATATTATGTAGTAATTATTAAGTATGATTATTTAATGATTTCCTAATTATGGGAGGAGGTCACACTTTTACATGCCTATAACATAAGTAACCAAGGAGCTCAATGTAGGTCTTGTAACTTTAAAGAAAAAGTAAAATCAATTACATATTCAAAGGTGGTCATATAATAAAGGAACTAAATAGTGAGGACCTAAACACTATAGTACGGTATCCTCAAAATAGATCCTTCCTTAACAATTTTTCCTCCTTAAAGCTTTAGGAATTAAAATGGTTAATATGGATATGATAGCAACGAACTACTTCAAGGAGACTATCATGTATGAAAACTTTCATTATTATTCATTTCCTCCATTATACAGTCACCTCTAAATGCTTAGTTTTTTACATTCTTTCTTCAAAGTCATGAGACCTATATTAAACTCTTTGGTTTCATGTGTTATAGACATGTAGAAATGCATCCTTCTCCTACAATAGGAAACTATTAAGTAGTCATAATGGAGTAATTTAGAATACTATTAAGTTAATAAAAAATCATGTTATCTATAACTTATATATAGTGCAAAAGATTTTAGCCCGTGGAAACATCACTTCCTTTTTTCAACTTGAATGTGCTATTTCACATTAAGCAATGAATGAACTCCTTCACTGTTGCTCTTCTCACTTCCTATCTTTTACTAGAAGTTATCTCACCAAAACTTACTATTTTCAAATCATGAAATTTAAGTTCAACCTAATTTAGTTCTTCTAAAAAAGAAATTGTACCTTTGCCAAATTTGATGGTGATAAAGATAAAAGCTAACCCAAGATCTTTACTATTATAAAATTACCTTTTTATGTTTCCACATATATGTTAGGTCATGAGAAATTTGATAAATATAATGGTATAGTGACATTTTTATAAATAAGTACGGCTTATAACATCAATTTAAATAAAAAGCTAGTGTTATAAAACCCAATCTTCTAAGAGAAAATAAAAGGTTAGACATAGGTAAACATAAGACCATAATTGTACAATAAACTAACATCTAAAAGTTATGTTATTGGAAAGTGTTCAAGATGTGGACTCTTATAACATTGATTTTTTTAAATTACTAATTGACATAGAATGTCCTGTACTGTCTATAAATTACATCCAAAGTTTCTTTTCTCTTTCATTCTTTGTTTCATTTAGGGTTTCACTCTATAGTTTCTTTTTCACTCCATTTTATGTATATGACATAAGAAGATAATACAAGATTGATGTTTATTGGTCATCAATTACTGAAATGCAAGTCCTTACTCTTGGACATAATTATTTACAAGTATTACATTATTCATATGAAAGTACTAGTATTAAGAAATAACATGTATACAAGTGTTTGCTAATAAGGAAATTTTATTTGCAACTCTTGCATCATTCATAAAAGGATATACTTTATTGAAATTTACTATGGATATAAAAGCAAAAGGAAGGATTACTTTACCTATACCATGCAAAAATTCACATTACTACAAAATAGTTAATTAAAGTTAGATATTTAAGGGATTACATGTTAAAAAGTAATTGACATGTAAATAACTATTGTAGTATATGTAGTTCCAGCATCAGTTTATAATATATGGATGTCTTATTAAGTAATATTTAATGTAGGTTACTAGACAAAAATTAATGTTTTAATATATGGATGTCTTTTAATAAAATAAGTTTTATTTTCTTTTAGGCAATTTTTTCTATAACCATTTCAAAACAATTCCAAAACCTTTCTAAAATGACTAGATATAATAAACATATATATATATTAAAATAAAGTTAATTCAGTTGCACACATCATATACATTAGAATTTACAATTTCTAGTTTATAACACACACACACACAAATATACATCACATACATAATATATATATATATATATATATATATATATATATATATATATATATATATATATATATCAAATAACAATCTAAAAACATAACTTATATATAGCACATGTATATATAGGCAACGATATTATATATCTTAAGTTTAAATCTTATAAAGAACATTAAAAGAAATATGATTTATTTTTTATTCAAGTTACTTTTAATGAATTAGTAATATTAAAATTCTCTTTTACATTATGACACTCTTCTTATACAATTGAATAGACAGAAATAATAATAGATTGAATGTAAATAAAATATATGAGAAAGGAGACAATATATTATAAAAATGAATTTTGTTATTTTATTTATTTTATTTTAGTACATAAATATATATAAAGAAAAATTATTACTTACAATTAACAACGAACTTTTCATTTATAATAAATATACGTGATATTTCTACATAAATTAAAAGGAGAAGTAATTATTCTCTACTTCTCATAATTCTTTCATATTACTTGATTGCTTCATTTACTATAAGGCACTGATTGTCCTTATTTTTAATATGAAGACATGTTGGTTGCTCGTTTTAATGTACTGTCTCAAATTTGGTAATAAATATCCTAGTTATGCCATTCTAACTAGTATTATACAATGCTAGGCTACTATTTTGGAATCTCTCAAAGTTTCATTTGAAATATGCAAAATATGGTAACACAAAAATTATGAGTTATAATAAAATTATGGAGTATTAAAACTCAAAATTCTATGAGCCATGTCTCTTATGATTGATAAAAAAATAGTTCATAAAGTTATGAGTTTTGACTGTCCATAATATTATTATAACTTATAATTTTTGTACAACTATATTTTGCATTTACATATAAAAGAGATTTTATAACAATTGCCCTTCATTAAAAAGTACTAATTAGCAGAGCACAGACAAGACTTGTTTTACAAAGTTTAAGACAACACATAGAGCAATGAACATGTCTTTAATTTATAATTGAAACACAGTGATAGTTAGACACATGTACTAAATAAAGAAATCAAGTACATCATTAGACACAAAATCAATAGAATGAAACACTTCAAAAACTTTCTTTTTAATGGAAGGAAAGCTATCTTCAAAGATCACTAATTCGGTTCAAATAGACAAGGAAAGCCTTATTTATAAGCTAAGAGTAAAATAATTAGATATCTATTATTAATTTAAAATGGACATTGTAAGTTTGACCATGCAATAACTTAAGACATCAATTAAATGCCAAAATGGCATGTAAACTATTGATGAATTGTCATATTGCAAAGAACTTGTATAACAATCATAAAAAACAAACCAACGTTGTAATTTCAAGTTGATGAATTTTTACAACTATTGAAATGGATTTGAATGATGATTGTAAAAAACAACCAACATTGTAAATTCTTCATTAATTCTATTAATGAAGTCATGATCTTCAGTTCTATTCTTTTAAACTTGTTTAGTTTTATCCTTAATTTCATTTATGTAAACTTTTTCATAAATTCATTCATCTACACATCTTCATTTCTTTAGTTTCATTCATTTAAACTTCTTCATAAATTCATCCATTTAGATGTCTTCAATTTTATTTATTTAAACTTCTTCATAAATAATATACATTTAAACATCCATATATTATAAGAAAATGCTATCATATTAGATGTAGATTAATCCCAAAAATTAACATTTTTATGTTTGCTACTTTTTTATTAGAGGCCTTTTAATTTTTACAAATTTCTATTATGTAAACAATTAAATATAAAAAGAAAGTTATTTTTGAACGAATTTAACATAAAATGTTATATTTGTTTTGATATATCTTATCTTTGTTAATTTGTGTAATTCAAATGCCTATTATAGAATTTTAAGTAAAACAACATACAAACAAGAAAAGAGAAATGATTCTTCAAATTTAAAAAATTTTAATTATCATTGCTTTGTTCACAATGAATATATAAACATATGATTAAAGAAAAACAACATCTTTGTAAATTTATATAAAATAATTACACTAAATCATTAATAAATAAAAACTACATGTTTACATATAAAGGCATAAAAACAATGCAAAAATTACTATGCATCAAGATTTTCATCCTCAATGTATACTTTAGCATTGTTTTTAAAATTTCTTCATTTTGATTACTTTATGAGAAATAAGAAAGTATATAATAGGTAAGTGGACGGAAATGATGTGAGAGATCAATAGTAATTATCATTCACTGGCTTTTCTATTCCATATTCACTCTATGAGAATAAAAAAAGTATACAATGGAAGTGACATGAAAGTTAAAGTTTTTTTTTTCATTGTACACTTTTTTGATAAAAGTGGAGTAAAAGATCAATAATAATATTATGTATCAAACTTACTATATTAGAGAGCATATTAGAGAGATGTTAGAAAAATTCATATGGAAAGAAAAAGTTAGAATAAAGATTTATAGGAAAAAATAAATGTCGATTATTAAACAAAATGAATTCATATATTTCTATGATTTCCAAGGTGATTCTTTAAATGCCTTTTAGATGATAGCTAGTAACAAGGACCAATGTCTTATGTTTCTATCATTTCCAACAAGACTTTTAAAATTCCTTTTAAATGATAGCTATTGACAAGATTTGACATCCTATGATTTTGTAATTTCTAATGAGACTTTGAAATTCATTTTAGGCAATGGTTATGTATATAACCAATGTTGCAAGTTTCTAATCAATGTTTAGATGTTAGTTATATTCTTACCTATCACTTTAAGTTTTCATATAATTTCAAAAATACTATTATGTTAAAATAATGTCAATTTTATTGTAAATTGACATATATCAATTAATGTAAATTATCAATTATGTATTAATGTCATCATTACTTTTATTCAAAGTTATGAGATCAAATAATAATTATAATATTACTATACAATGTTTACTAGCTAATGCTAATAATGTTGTCAGAACAATGATTTGTAATTACATATGTTTTCAAAAAAATATTAGAATACAAAATTTGTAAAAAAATTAAAATAAATAAACCACATCAATTATTTATTATAAAATCGATGTGATTGTAATTGGAATGGTACCACATCATTTATTTTATTGAATTGACATATAAAGGTATAATATTTGCCGCTTGCTCTAATAAATAATGACAATATACATTTATCAAGGATGGTATTTATGAGGTATTAGTATACGAAGTCATTTTTTTAACAACCAACATATAAAGGATGATTTTTCATCCATTTATTGCAAGTCAGTATACAACATTGGATTTTTATTAAAAATTGACATCTAAAGCTTGGTAATCTATTTCAATCATTATAATGGTTCATCAATAATTTGTATGTCATGATGGTTCATCGTGGTTCTGTTCTTGACTTATGAATATGACTTTCTTTACCCATTTGAAATAATTATCAAGATGTCTCCCCTTGGTATGCTTAATTGTTTCATTTACTATGAGCTCTTACTGTTCTTATATTTCAGTGCAAGAATTAATATGTTAATTGTTATTTATATTATGTCAAACTGTAATACACATAGAGTAAGTAGCACTATTCTTATATTAAAAAATGTGAACACTTAGACACTTAAAACAAATAATCAATTAATCACTTTAAGGCCAATAAATACAAAATTATTTTATCAAACTTTGATAGTTAGCAAAGTGATATTAAATTATTATGAAAAGAAGCAACATCTCCAGTCTTGCATTAGTAAGCTTGAGTACAATACAAAATTTATAATTTTTTTTACTATAATTTATCATTAATTTGCATTTAGGTTTCATCAATGACATTTATTAGAGATGTCGAGAAAATACAAAAATAACAAAATTAATGAGAAATTGTAGTGAAAAGAAATAATATGTCTATTTTTGTATTAAATAGCTTAAGTTTATTGTAAAAATGGATATGTTGCTTTTTCTCATTATAATTTATTATCGGTTTGCTACCTAAAATATGATCCAACTTACAAGCCCTTAAATAACATAAAGGAATTACAAGAAGAGGTATTTTACTTTTTCTTTTCATTTTAAAGTCTGTTGTCTATTATAAATTATAATTTTTTATTTATTATATTATTCAATCTATTACTATTTATATTTGTATAATTGTACAAGAAATATGTTTTGTATCTATATAATTGTATAGGAAATATGTTTGGTTTATAAAGTTTTGCATCTATTACTGTTATATATGTTGTTATTTATTAAATTATCCATTTAAAGTCTTTTTATATCAATTAATGTTGGTGTTTGTATCTATATAATTTTATAAGAAGAACATAATTATTCAATGCAAAAAAATAATTTTAATAATATTGATTTGTAAATTTATAAAGTTTTTACCTAAAACATATTTTTAAATAAAATGTTTTTACTTATGATGGTAGTTTTTTAATTAAAAATTAATGTTTAAACTTCTATATTTGAACAATATTATTTTACTATATATATTAATTTTTTCTTAGGAATCAAACATTTAATATTAAAATAGTTCAAATCATATGACATAAGATAAAAATAAAAAAAGTGAAGCTATTATACTATTTTCAAATTTCATTGTGAAGTTCTTCCAATTCTAAAATGATTCTCTTTGTACCATGGTATGCTTATATTCCAATCTTAAAATGATTCCTTTCAATTTTTATGTTAATGCTCATCAATTATTTTATAGTATTAAAGATTTGTTAGCTTGCTAGTAAATCTATAAGGTTGTGCTTTTCATTGGAAAAGCATATATTATAAATGTAAAAGTTTTTTTAACTTTTGTGTTTTTATTCTTATAATTTAGTTTCCAATTTCAAAATCAATCATATTTGTTACTTTTCATTTTGATATAAGTTTTATAGGTTATCTAGGTAAAAAACTTGATTTCATTTTTTTTTCTTTTAACATATGGTAATATTATCTACAATTTATTTATATAAAATATATAAAATTATACATCAAATTTTAATGAATATCCATTGTATTTGTAGATATTGGATATTGATGGCTTTTTTAGGGAGTCTTAACATCACATATTTACCAATAGGTATTGGATATTAACTTTTGCACTTTTTATTCTTTTTTATAGTCTTTAAAATTATTGAAATTGACATTTTAAAGTGTCATTAGAGATGTTAAGGGTTAAAAGGAACTAAACAAAGTGGAACTATGAAAAAGGGAGTGTTATAAGGGAAGATTTGCAAAAATGGACTAAGTAAAAAGAAAAAGCAAGTAGGTTAAAAGGAAAAGCCATACTATGTCAATTATTTAAAATAACTATAGTTCAATATTTCTATTTTTAATACTATATTTGTAAAAAAATGATGATGGTTATTGTTTATATAAAACTAATATAATTGTGTATTTTTTTATATCAATTGTTAACTAATTTGAAATAGTCTGATATATAATGATGCTTGTATGTATGTCAATTTGTAACCAACATTTATATTGAAAAGTAACCAACATTAAAGGGCTTTGTAGTAGTGCCTCTTTTGGTTGCTTTTGGATTACCCTTACTTTTTAAGAATGCAAAACTTGTATTATTGGTTACTAAATGCAATCCAAAAGTGGTTTGAAAAAGGTTCTAGGTTAGCTTTTTCCCTACTACCACCAAATTTAATAAAGAAGTAACATATTTTTTAAGAGAACCAAATGGGAACTAACTTATATTGCTAGATGTGGAAATACTAGGTATTATTAAGACAACATCTCCTAGTAGAACATGGAAAGTGAAAAAAGTAATAGCAAAAGAGATTACTCATTGCTTAATGTAGAACAACACATTTAAGCTAAAAAAGAAGAAGTGATGTTTTGTGGATTAGAGATCTTTTGCATTATATATAAGTTATAAATAATTTTTTTTATTTGCTTAGTAGTATTTTTAATTTCTTCACTATGAATATTTAATGGTTCCTTAATTATGGGAAAAAGGCATATTTCTACAATCTAATAACACAAGCATCCAAGGAACTTAATGTAGGTCTTATAACTTTGTAAAAAGGTACAAGACAATGGGGTATTCAGATGTAGCCATATAATGGGGGAAATGGATAGTAATGAAAACTTTCCTACATTATGGTACTCTTGAAGTAATTCTTTGCTTTTATGTTTATGGCTACAAATTTCTTTCTTAAAGCCATTATTAACAAACCTTAGTTGAAATATTTATTTTTTTAACAGTAGTCCTTGATTTACTTTATTGATTTTATTGTGAATAAATTGAAATGATAATTTAACATAGATTGTGAATTCAGAGAAGATGACAACCTAAGAGGAATGATTTGTATCATAGTAATTGGTGTTTGAGTAGCATGAATGCAACATCAATACATTGCTCAAGAGTAAGTGATTTAGAGTTTTTCTTTATATCATATGTATAGACCTTAAACATCACTTATTTTAGGAAATATATTATAATTTATTGATTTTATTATCTTTTTATTTAAATATAAATAAAATATCTACGTTCAATTTTGTTTCACAACATTCGATTAGAGTATTTAATTGTTTAAAAGATGTAGGCTTTATGAAATTTCATGAAGGAAAGTGTTCATTGTTTAGATTGTTACAAAAATGAATAACGTATTAACAAAGTACATAATATTAGTAGTGGAATTAATGACAACATTTCGAATATAATGGCAATGATTTTTCAGGAATTTCCTAGTTTAGTAATGAATTTACTAATGAGATGGAATTAACCTTGGATTTATCCATTCCTAATTTTCAATTTAGTGATAAACATAAAGTACAAATGGAAGATCCATTACTAATTCATGATTCAAGGAAGGAGATCCCATCACTATATATAAATTTAGTAATGAAAAAAACACATCGATAATTCTATCTTGTTATGCATTCCTACCATTATTGTCTTATCAAATTGTGATGGGTTTAGTGACAAAAAGTAGCAATGGATGAATTATGGATTAAATTCATCCATTACTAATTCAATTGTTGATGATGCCTTGTTTTCCATCACTATTTTCCTCATTAAATACTTTAGCAAAAAAATTTTCATTGTTAATTAATATTTTTTTTAGTGTTAGATAGAGTAATGTATACGATGCATGTTCAAGTGAAAGGATATCTTATTTCATGGGTATTAATGTATTAACACAAGTATATATATGTAAGTGTTCATTAATTGAATAAGTTTACTAAATTAGCTTATTTGAGAATTCTATTATGGATAAATAGAGTTGAAATTCTTATGTTGCAAATGTAAAATCATGTTTTCAAAGCTTTACTATTTTAAAGAAATCACCTTTAAAATTAACCTTTTCAATTTCTCATGATAAAACCTTTAAGAATTTTTTTTTCAAATTAATCTATCATGATAATCATGGCTTTAGCATATTATCAATCATAAAACACAAATATAATAGGCAATCTACCATACACCATCAATAATAGTAACATATATATACCTCATATATAAAAATCTTCTTCATAAAAACTAAAAAGAAATCTTCACTCATTCAAAGATGCTTATAGGACTAATTTCCTCCACTTAGATTCTAAAGTACAACATCTAAAATAATATAGAGTTAATGAAAAGTTAAAAGAAAGAACTATGAAAAAAAATGTATTCATGGAAGTTTATGAGCTTCTACTTCAGGTAGAAGATCAAAATGACTTCCAACTTTAATTAATCCTCAAAAACACTCAAAGAATTAATGAAAACTTTCTAAAAAATAGTAAAAGCTCTCAAGAATTCACCATTTCCCTCTCCTCCCTTACTTTAGCCATGGATTTCTCTATTTGTTGTAGGAGGAAATGTTTCAAATTGGCTATTTGTAAAAGAATTTAGAGTAACCTCAAGTATGCTTGTATCATCTATATGACATCACCACCAAAGAATATTCCTTATGCTTTCTTTCTCTCTTAATTCTTATTCTTAAGCCTTTTAATTATGCAAAAATTTATTCTTTTCCTAATTTTTTCTCGAATTCCCTTAAACTAAGTAAAAACTTCTCCTTTCAACCTATATGATTGTCTATCCCTTTAAAATGGGTGAAAAATTACATTTTTGCCACCTTTAGCTAATTTTAAGATGTTATTGAGTAAAAATACTAAGTTACTTTAAAATCCTATAAACCTTGGGTCTTGAATATCTTTTTTTTTCTTAAATAACTTCTAATAAATTTTTTATCTACTAGAGTTGATAAATGCTTTTATGGCATAAATGAGTAATTTTGCCATTTACTTACTAACAGTCACTATTTGACTCAATTATGTCTTTCTTTGACTATTAAATTTTATTGGGTATTATAAGAAGTTAGTTTAAAAAGGAAAAAACTAAGGATTTGAAGAGTAAGTTAATCTTTGCTTTAATTTTTTGTTGAATATATTAATTTACCTTATCTCAACCTTCCTTCTATCACCACCATATGATAAGTATAAGCAATTGGAAATAATTTGATTATTTGGGTCCAAGTGTGGTAGTTTGGATATAGTGATACAAAATAGTGATTTAATTGTATTTTATTATGATGTGGCTATAGCTTGCTTTCGAAAATGTGTTGGAATGTCATATGTTGCTAGAATGATGTGTGGTATGGTTATAATGATTAAAACTAGCCATTACTATAGTAATTTCATGGGAAAGCTAGATTTTTTTATCTTATATTCAAATAATATGGTATTTGAATATATCCCTACGAAAGGGCTATATGCAAATTCAATATTTGAATATCAATTAATCAGTATCTTTTAGATGTTTATATTTCAATATAGTATTTGAATATAGTCGTGATATGCCAATATAATATTTGAATATAACCCTTATATTCAAGTATTCAAGTATGGTACTTAAATATATAACCCTATATGCAAATATGGTTAGTAACCTCTAGGTGCTTATATTTAAGTATGGTATTTGAATATGACTCTTATCAAGTACCAAACTTAAATATTCAACTTTATTTTTTAGAAAATGGTAAGTAGGTCTCCATGCTATAGTAACACTAGTTTTTATACATTGTAAAAATGTTTAATTGATATTTTTTTGGGGGAAAGGAATAAATCTATTTGAATGATAACAAAAATCCATAACTAAGAATGTGATATTTGGGAACTTTATATTCCATTACTATATTGGAATGCCTAAGTTGAATGTTACTTATATTCTAATACTATATTCAAATATAACTTCAAATAGCTTTTTGGAGGCTTATATTTGAATATGATATTGGAATATACCTTATTAGTTTTAGTTTTGCAAGTTAAATGAAATTCTATAATGTCATAACAATATAAGATTCCCATATTTAGTTATTGAATTTATGATTGCAATTGTATTTGATATTGATGTTGAAACACAAAATTAGGATGTAATGTGAATAAAATATAAAATAGAAGGACTAGTATGGAAATATGGTAGGACAAAAATGAATTGAAATATTGTAAAATGATATTGAAATTGAAAATGTTTATGAGCAACTAAGATGTTTTGGAGGAAGAAGGTCGGGTATGTGATTGGCTAAGGATGAAGAAATGCACAAAGTGGTTTGATTGTTTATTTTTTGTTAGTTTTGAGATTATATAATTTTTATACTACTTTATGAATGTAAGTGATCGTGAATGATAGAAAACTTGATTAGAAAGAAGTACATATACACATATATACGTACTTATATTTTTCAATAAGTAGATTACATATTTACTTAGTTTATGAATCACCATTCTTTAAATGTTTTACAAATATGCCAGAAGGAGTTCCTTTACCCGTCAATAGATTAGGAGTGAAAAGCCTTCTTGATATATTATGTTGTGTAACCATAATAAGTGATATATGGTAGTTAGCAAGGTTTTAGGCCTTGTAAAGTACTATTGTATAGATTAGTACCACATATTTGAATGTAAATATTATGCTTATGCTTATATTTATAAAAATACATTTGTAATATTATCAATTATGTTGTGGTCTTAGTTTTCTAGGAGCAGATTAGGCTAATGGATTTCAAGAAATAGGTTCCATGCTGATCATGGTTAAGTAAGTCTTGAAAGTACATACCCAAAGCAAAAACATTTTTGTACATTTAAAGATTGAATCTTTTATATGTAATATATTTTATGCATAAGGTTATAATACATGTTTATGAGCTAATAAAGAATAAAAAAATATTTTAGTATGACATCATAACTTCAACCATAATCATTCTAGACTGAATATATTAAGATAAATCTAAGAAAAATAAAACCACATATTTATCCTAAAAATATCAAGACACACAAGGAATGAAACATGAGGTAGGGTACCTTATTTGCATAAAAGAGTAGAAGAGTAACTTGTACTTTGCGATTCTGCTAAAGTTCCTTAAACAAAGCTTTATGTTAGAGGAATCTAGATTTTATAAATGGTACTAAAGTGATTTAGTCTAATGATTCGTACTCCAGATAGTGGTTTTATACTTTTTCCGTTGATTTCTCATAATAGATGATGTGAAAACATATATTAATTAAACCACGACAATTATTAGATATTGGTTTAGTTACAATAAATGTTTTTTATGTTGAAGCAAATTCATTCAAATAAATATAATATAGTGTCAATTATATTTGAGAAACTATCATTATAAGAATTTAAATGTTGATTATTTGTATACAATTATTGTCCTCTTTTAGGTGATTTTTCTAATATATTTTAATATAACTTAAATACTACATTGAATTTAAAAAAAATTATATTAACTAGTGGAAAAGAAACTGATCATTCTCAAACTTCCTAAATGATAGATTAAGTGTGATGTAATATCCTTAAGTGGCATATTATATATACCATTATTATTGTGCAAAATTTACTAGCACTTTGTAGTTAAGTATGCTTTAGTAAGAAAAATTTTAGGATGGGTGACCTTTTGGAGAGCCCCCTATGTTATATTAAGTTTAATTAAGAAAAATTATCTAATAACCTAAAAAGAAAGAAGAGAAAAGAAGAAGAATACCTAAAAGGGGAAATATTTTACTTAAGAGCCCAATCAGACAATCGGGTAAAATTTATGTGAATCGTAAAAGCAAATTAGGCTTCCACTTAACCTAAAACTTTGTGAAACCATTATTGGGCATTAATGTATGTTAAAATTTAATTAGAGACTTTCTTGAGAGTTTAGAAAAATTTTAGTAGAGCTTAATAAAAATTTCAAGACTTGGGTGAGCTGAAATTTGGCAAAATAAGTCCAGAATTGATATAATTCAATTTGGATAATTTAAATTCCTTTAGGTTGATTTGGCATGTTTTATAAAAGCCTAAATTAAGTTTTTAAAAGGCCAAAACCATGTAACCCAATAGGAAAAACTTAGGAGGAAAGCCAAGGATAAAAGTGGAAAAAGTAAGAAAAGTGAGGGATATTTTGTAACAAAGGTTTCATCTCTAGACTTTTTTTGAATTCTTTTCATTTTTCAGGTCATTTTTAGCAGCTAAAATGTGCCCCCATGCTGGTCAAATAATCAACAAAAGGAAAAAAATTATTAAAGTAATTCCACAAACTTGAAAATGATTGGTTCATATTTTGACTTCCAAATTAAACTTTTTCTTAAAACTCTTTTCACCACTCCTAAGCATCCATTTTCTACATTCTTCTTTAGTAAAAAAATGTAGCCCTCTCTCCATATTAGCAAGATTTCAAGCTCATTTTCAATTCACAAAAAAATCCTTTAAGAGAATTTCCTACAAGATTTCAAGAGGTAAGTATGCAATTTCCTTCTTTTCTTCATGCTCTCATGGAAGATCTTCTTCAAAAAAATTCTCTAAAATTTGATTTATTATTTTAACTAGAGTTCAGCTATCCTTAGGGTTCCTCTAACATATTACAAGGCATAAAACTTAAGGTGAGTGGCAATCTTTCCATTTTCTTGAGAGATTTCATATGGAAATTGCAAGATATGATAATATTTTGAATGATGTTGTTATGTTATATGTTTTATATGGTTCTATCTGGCTGAGTTTTGATGAATGACTTGGAAATATTAGGATGTTATTAGGTTGTTAATTAAGTAAAGAAAAGTTCCATTAAGTTTGGGTAAAGTTTGGTGAATGATTGAAATAAGTTTAGTTGGAAATTGTAAAAGTTGAGAAGTTTTTATATTATACAGGGGAACAACACGAGTTAGGCAATTTTAGGAAGGCATTAGGAGTTGTTTAAAATTTATTTCTTGCTATTTTATTGTTTTTTATGTTAGGATATGTGGAGAATATTTTGAGAATTTTTAGAATTTTTTTGAAATATGAAATGTGAGTTGTTATAAGCCTATGTTAGATTGCTTCAAAATTGGACGTTCAACAATTTGCTTCTGTATTTTAAATTTTTTAAGTAACAAATGGTGTTTAGAAATGCTATAAAAATTCATGGGATTCCTTCTATATTTGGCTAAATCTTGATAAAATTTGGTATCAATTGGAGTTCATTTGCCTATTTAAAAAAATTCCCCATTTTAGATGCCCCAATGCTATTCAATGCTGAAACAATTTTAGAAGCTTGAAGTCCACGAATTTTTTAGGCAAATATTCCAGAAATTTTTTTGAAAACCAAGGCCCCAATTTGGCCAATTAATATGTTAGGAATATCATAGATTTAATTGGCCATTTTTACAGATGATTTAAGTGCCAAAAAGGGATTCCTTATTGGAATACTCTCCCTGATGTCTTGTTTTGGATAGGTAGAGTGAACAGTACCTAAATCTCATTGCTTTTTTATTCTATGTAATTGATGATTATTGCTTGGCATTATATTGGTAATACATGTAAGATGATGGCAAGTGAATTTGATGAATTCTAGAATTTATTTGAATGCTACAAAGTGGTAGCAAATATAATGACCAATTGTGGTGCCTAACTAGGCACTTGAATATTATGAAAGTTTGATACTTGAAATTGATAATTATACAAGTGTGATTGACTTATATTAATACTTGAACCTTTGTATGTGCCATAATTAATGACTAAAATTAGATAAAACATTAATAGCTAGTTGGTATTTGACCATCCCCCCATAAGTTGATGATTACGCTTTGAAAGAGCAAATGGAAAATCACTATTAGCCAATGATGGCTTATTCGAATTGTATTCATTTTTTAAATGTGGGAAAGATGGCCGTGAGCCAATTGCATCCTTCTAAATGAAGGAGAGGAGTGGTTAGGGTTAGAGGGACAAGGCTAGAGACGAATGGGATAAGGTTGAACTAAAGTTACAAGGAGAAACCTATATACCAATGTTAGCCATTTTCTAATAAGGAATATAAACATACAACTAATTAATAATTTGAAAAATATTCTATTATAGAATTACTTGTGGCATAACTTAGAATTGTACATATCCTTTATGGCGAAAACTCTTAGGAAAAAGGGAAAGTAGCCATTCACTGAGTATCCTTATACGTATACTCCTTGATGTTGTATTTTTATCTGCAGATAAAGAGCATGGAGTTAGTCCAATGACATGACGTATGCATCAAGATATTCCTATCTCTATGGGATACTTATCAGAATTGGTAAGGAGCAATGAGTCAAGTGTATGGGGTTTGAAGTAAAGTAAAATTAGTATATGTAAATTAATTATAAGTAGACATATTTGTACCTAATGTTTTGAAATTATTATTGTAAATCATGTTGATATATATATCAAGTACTTTAAATTTTCAATTGCACGTAAGCATCATAAAGTTTATTCCTACGTGAAGTAATTTCTTATAATTATGATATAATTTATATAGGTGTAGTAATTGAAAATGTCAATTAGGCTTATCAAGGTGTTTGATTGGCTATTTGGGTACTAGTTGGATACCTTTACGCTAGTCACGATGTTTGGAAATTGGGTTGTGACATATGAGAAAGTTGAAAATTTGTATGAACAATATAAGGGGTTTACTATATTTTAAGATATTAATTTTTATAAGTTTCAAGAAAAAGAATGTTAGTTTTAAAATTAATAAAGAATATTTCTTTAATTTTATTAAATATTAGAAACTCATAATGAGTTATATTTTTTTGGCATATTTTTCTTACAACAAGACAACATGAACACATTAAACTTAAATATATAAAAATTATGAGAAAGAAGAAATTGATATAAAAAATTTATTCTACAATTTTATTCATTCTATGTATCATTATAACAAATAATGCAAAATTGCAACAATATTACATGAAAAAAAAGATGACTTTTGTCTTTCACTCTCGTTGCCAAAATCAATGCTAATTTTTGTAATCATCATTCAAAAACTACATTGATGTTCATTATATTTAGATATTGGTGAATTATACATTTGGGTAATACAATTGTCTTCATTGAAATTGATAGAGTATTTAAAAAAGAGGAAAATAACTCCTTTACAATCTCATCTGACATATTTACACACTAGCCAATATTTGAAAGCAAAGTAAATTAGATTCTCAAATAAAGTGTGTTAGGTAAAATGGTAGGGAGCTGTTTTTCTTGTCTTCAAATACTTTAGTATTAGATAATGAAGGTTAAGACATTACTGAAATGTTTCCAAATGAAAAGTGAGCGTAAAATATATAGGTAATGAATGTGAAATACATAGGTAATAAATAAAAATATAGATGTTAGTTATTAACTTAAAATTAACATTTTAGGCATGCCTGATTATTAAATAAGTGGCATATTCATTACCTAAATAGACTTTTCAAATGCCTTTGGACATTATTTAATAACAAAAACAACGTATAAATGTTTTTCATCTTCCGATGGTGACATTTGAAATGCCTTTTAGACAATAATTTATTAAATAATTGATGTTTTATTCTAACATAGAGTTTGCTGCTCAAATAATCGTGTTTCTTTACAAATCATTATATTTATTTATATTCCATAAAAAAAATCCTACACTAAACCATCAATATACTTTCACGACATAATCACCTTATATTTAAATTTATAATATAGAGCAAAATTCTCCTTGCAAATTCTAGCATATTGAAGGAATCCTGTTTGGTTTCCTTATATTGAAGAGGTTTTGTAGATTCTAGATATATCTGTTATCTTGTTCTAAATTTAATAGCACTTACACAAATATTTGTTAAGAAAGAGATATAAGAGTCTTAAATAGTGTGCCTCTATAATATTCAAACCATTTCAAAGGATTAACCTAAACATAAAAAAAAAAAGTAAAAGCAAAATTTTAAATTAAATGATGAAAAATAATAGATACTTTTTATTAAAGTAAAACAATACCATATGCCTCATCCCTCAAAGAATGGAGACAATAGCCATAACTTTTGACTTGACTTACTTCCAAAATTGATGTGTTAACATATTTTTTTATGATAGTTATGAAAAAAAAATTAACTTCTTATTTTTTTCACATAAAAGTTTAGACTTTGATTTTTTATAAATCTGATATAGTAAGATATCCATTGATTTTAAAAATATCATTGTATTAACATAAATATTAATTATATTCTTTGTTTATTATCTTAAATTTTCATATAATTTTAAAAGTACCACTACACAAATAAATGTTGATGATAATATAAAGTGACATAAATTGACTAATGTAAATCAATAATTTTGTAATAATAGTTCATTCGAGCTTATAAATTATAAGAAAGGAATAAATTACATTGGATCTATTTTTAAGGTCTGGTCATGTTACGCATGACTCTTATACTTTGAAAATTGATTGATTATGCCTCTATTATCAACATGTTCTGACATGGTTAGCTACAATGTCCAAGGTCACATAAATTAGCCACTAATCTTATTTGAAAAAAAAAAAAGATATATTAATCAAATTCATACATTAAAAATGACACTTCACATTCTGAGAATTAAATATGATATATAAATCACTAAACTTAACTAGTTAGATAATATGAGCTCATCTCTTAGACTAGTGAATCATATTTGAGAGTTATTTAGTTAAAAATAATTAAGAAAAGGAAAGGAAGTAATGAATTTTGATTTCATGCTTAGTTAAGAAAAAATATTCTCTTTTTTTTTATTTTTCCTTAATAAAATTATTTAAAATAAAGAAATAATATTTCCTGCTAATTTCTTATCTAATTTAATTCCATCATTCTAGGTTTTAAGTATATCCTCTCTAACAACAATAATAACAAAAAATTATTATAAAATAATAATTAATTTAAAAATATAATTAGTTATTAAATAATAATTAATAATAACAATAATAAAAATAATAATATTAAAAATAAAAAATTTATCAATAGTAACAATAATATTAAATGATAATATATAATCATATAACAATTATAATAATTCATATTCAATAATTATAAAAATAATAATATTAATAATTAAAATAAATAAAAAATATTAATATTAATGATAATAATAGTAGTAAAATAATAATAATACAATAATAATTATAAGAAAACTTAATTCTCTTTTTTGTTTAAACTAAACAAAATCAACAATCATGAGATATTCAATCCCTTTCCCTTCATTTCTATTTTTAATTCCATTCTCTTTCTTCAAAGTTAACCAAACAATTCTTTAATAGTGGATAGTCAATTAGTTGTCTTGAATTAATTAGACTTAAAATATTACGAATAATATTAGAACCCTCGCCAAGTGCATAGAAATTTGTAGAGCCCCACATTAGTTAACTTTGAGACTGAATATAATATATAAAATAGAAGGTTTGACTATTTAGATAATTTAAATTGGTCTTCTAGGCCAATAGATCATTTGTAATGATTATCTTGAGTAATCAAGTTTGCGACGTTATAAATCATTTACGACTTGATCGAATCATAACCAGTATGAAGCCCTATACTCAGATTCCTCTAATCTAATCAATAAATCATGTAGACTTTAACATAGTAGGAATGCCTTAATTCCAATGATTATCTAACGTGCAACCCGAATTCTAACCAAATGAATAAAATTTCTTTTATTTTTAAGACACTTAAGAGGGTTAATCTCCTAGAACCATAATCCTACCTGATGGGCATAAACAAAGACCTTAGATGAAACCAAAAAAAAAAAAGACTTATATACAACAACTACTATCTTATACTCTGTGACCACATGCTTTTCCCTTCGACTATCAACTTCAATACTCAATTGCCTTAAACTCCCACAGATGAGTCTCAACAAGTCCGTTTATGACATTCCTGAAACATATTAAAAGAAAAAAAAATGAGTTTCTACAAATTCAATGAAAATATATATGTACACACACACAAACACACATTCTTCGTGCCAACTTTCAAGATCAATTAGATATGAACAATTTCAACAATAAAAAAAAAACTAGTATAAAATTTGATCATTTTAGAATCCATACTTGAACTCACTGATCCAGATCAATTGAGCCATCTTTTTTCTTATTAATTCTTACATGAAAATGTCTCCAAATACATGACAATAACAATAGTACTAGAAGAATTATTTTCCATAATTTTATCTACTAATATTCTGTTCTCATGGTTATTGGAAACTCAAGAAACACTAGGATTGAATTGATTAATTCCTGAGGACATCAACAACTCATTCACAGCATTGCCATCACACGTTCTATCGTACAAGATAACATATAAATAGATAAAAACACAAATTAAACCATTTTGTAACTCCTAATCAACATTATTTGTTCACAAACCCAACTTTATCCCTCCAAGTACCTTATTCATTCACAAACATTATTTCTAGATCCGACACAAATTTCATTTCATCATATCATCTCCCAATCTCATATCAAACACTCTCAACATTCCCATATCACATGTTATCATCCCGTGATACAAAAACTCATTTCAAGCACAATTCATACTATCTTACGAACAGCAATTCCCGTGCTTACGTCGCATGGCTACAGTTCATAATTTTAACAGGAAGTATCACTAATTATGATATAATTATCATATAACATAACAACAACATCAAAGCCTCGCTTCTACAGTAAGGGTCTCAAGGGTTCAAATAATGACATTCTCTCAACAAGACATCACTTATGGT